>MU728997.1:102064-148915 GCA_026770625.1 Nicotiana glauca
TCCATATATAATAAATGTATTTAACACAAAACCAGTAGAAATCACTTACCCCATGCTTGATGATGAAAATGATGCTCAAAGCTGCTCCAAAAAACGCTCCCATGGAAGAAAATGAAATAAAATGAGCCCAAATCGAATTTTTAAACCGTTCTGCCCCAGTTGTTTTCCGCTTTTACGGTCCTGGGACCGCTTCTGCGGTCCCGCTTATGCGGACAAAAATCCGCTTCTGCGGTTCCAAACGACCCCAGGTTTTTTCGCTTCTGCGGTCTTACCCACCGCTTTTGCGGTTCCGCATCAGCGGATTATGGACCGCTTCTGCGGCTACCTGGCCTGCCTCCCTTTCCGCTTCTGCGAGATAAAGACCGCATCTATGGTCCCGCTTCTGCGGTCCAATAACTGCGGAAGCGGTTATAACAGAAGCAGCTTTTCCAAATTTCCAAGTTTTGATCCGTTAACCTCCCGGATTCCACCCGAGGCCCCCGGAACCCCAACCAAACATACCAACCAATCCCAAAACACATTCCGGACTTGCTCGAGGCTTCAAATCACGTCAAACAACACCAAATCACGAATTACACCCCAAATCCAAGTTTTTGAACTTTAAAATCTCTAACTTCTTTTTCTGATGTTTAAACCTATCAAATCACGTCTGATTGACCTCAAATTTTGCACACAAGTCATATTTGACATTACAGACCTATTCCAACTTCCGGAATTTGATTCCGACCCAGATATCAAAAAGTCAACCCCCCGGTCAAACTTTCCAAAACCTTCAACTTTCTATCTTTAGCCAAATGGCTTCAAAATGGTCTACGGACCTCCGAATTCACTTCCGATCGCGCCCCCAACTCCAGAATCACTATAAGGAGCTATTCACAGTCTCAGAATTCCAAACGGTCTTTGATAACATTGAAATTCTCTTCAAGCCAAACTTATAGAATTTCTTCTAAAATGCTAACTTCCACATTAGGCGCCAAAACGCTCCCGGGTTATCCAAAACCCAATCCGGGCATACGCCCAAGTCCGAAATCATCATACGAACCTGCTGGAACCTTCGGATCCCAATTCCGAGGTCGTTTACTCAAAAATCCAATCCTAGTTCATTATTTCAACTTTAAGCTTCTCAAATGAGAATTCTCATCTAAATTTAACTTCGATCTTCCCGAATTTAAATTCCGACCATGCGAACAAGTCATAATACCTGAATGAATCTGTTCATGGCCTCCGACTACTGAACGGAGCGCTAGTACTCAAAACGACCGGTCGGGTCGTTACAGAGTGTCACGACCTAGAATCCACTAAGGGTCGTGATGGCGCCGAACACCGCTGTCAGTGAAGCCAACTCAATTACTTAATTAAACTCGTTTTAAATATTTCTGAAATCTCTTCCTTTATATGTTTAAACTATACATTATGAATTTCACTGAATAAGAAATGAAATATTTAACAACTTTCAAAATTTTAAATAAACCCATAGACATCCCCAGAACTCGGTGTTACAAGTGTATGAACTATTTTTAAGAAACAATACAATACCACATCCATCCAGAATACAAAATTGGATAGAAAGTAAATACAATACGCTGAATGGGACTATACTAGCTGCGGGTCGCCTTAAGGAAATACAGCTTACCTAGTCTCTGGGTTGCCTGTGCTGCTACGCCCAATGAGCCAAAAGAAATACCTGTACCTGTGCAACAAAATGCACCGCAAGTATAGCATGAGTAGGAAAACAACGTGTACTCAGTAAGTATCCCGCCTAATCTCGAAGAAGTAGAGACGAAATGGCAACTTCAACACTTACTAATGGTCAAATAATAATATTATTAAAGGGATGACTCATGAATTTATTAAGGACAACAGTAGATTCAAATGAATTACTAAACAGGTAAAAGTTCCTTTTTATTAAAAGTATCTGGATTCATAATCTATTAATTAACAATTATCTCAAGTCGGGGAGAGCAGATGAAAATATCAATAAATCTCAAGGCAAGCAATACAAGCATGCACAACTCATGCCGAGGTCGTACGACCCGGTCCAACATAAATGTAAATTGTGCACTGCCGAGGGTCGAGCAGCACGAAACATAGATTCATCTATTACCCCACTCACGAATCATACATGTGACGCAGTCAAATTTAAATAAACAATCACCCTGCTCGCGTACCATACATGCGACGCAGGTGCACTTAAAAATACATGCTCAAACAACAAATTAAGAGTTTATCGGGGAACGTTTATCCAAATAAAAGCCAATCCTCTTTTAATGATTTAACAAAAAGAAGTTTAATCCTCTTAGAAATTCATTTACCAATTCGATAGAATTTAAGAAATTCAATTGTCAATCAGATCACAGATATTCCAAGTATAGCATGCTTTTGGGTCCTAAACTACCTAGACTTACACATATTAGTAGCTACGCACGGACTCTCGTCACCTCGTGTGTACTTAGACCCCTCAAATAGGAGCACATAACTAATTATTTCACCTATGGGGATAATTCCCTCTTACAAGGTTAGAAAGGAGACTCATCTCACTCCGAAGATCCATAATCGACATTCCTCGCCCTTCCGAAGACTCGAATCGATGCCAAATGCTCCAAAATAGCAAATAATTATGCAAATCCATTAATATATGCTCAATTACTCATTACAATCCAATTTATAATAATTCCTAACCCTATTACTCATTACAATCCAATTTATAATAATTCCTAACCCTAATCGAAAAGTTGACAAAAATGCCCTATGGCCCACATGCCCGGATTCCAAAAATTTTTAAATTACAAGTTTACCCAAAACTCCACGAACTCAAATATATAATTTACTCTCAATTTCATACCCAAAATTGTGGTCAAATTCCAAGAATATCAATTTTCTAGGTTTTCCTCAAACCCCCAAATTTCTACCAATTTACATGCTAAAATCCATACATAATTGATATATTTAACTCAAGATAGGTGGCATTAACTTATCTTGTTGTTGAAGATGAAAATCCCCTTTTGAAACCCTCCAAGAATCGCCCAAGCCAAGAAAATATGAGAGAAAATGGCCAAATCCCAATTTTTAAAAACTCTCTGCCTCCAGCACTTTCCGCACCTGGGGTCCCTTGACCGCTTCTGCGGTTTCGCAGGTGCGAGCCTAATTACCGCTTCTATGGTTTCCTCCAAGCTCCTCTTTTCCTCTTCTACTCCTCGTCCACCGCAGGTGCGTTCCCGCTTCTGCGGCTCCATGACCGCATCTGCGGTCTCTTCACTTCTGGTCAAAACTGCATCTGCGGCCCAAATTTTGCAGGTGTGGTTATATCAGCAACCAACAGCTTCAACCCTTTCAAAAATCCCATTTTCGATCCGTTAACCACCCGGAATCCACCCGAGGCCCTCGGACCCCAACCAATCATACCAACCTGTCCCAAAACACATTACGGACTTTCTCGAGACCTCAAATCATATCAAACAACGCTAAAACCACGAATCGACCTCCAATCCAAGTTTTATGAACTTTAGAATTTCAAATTTCTACTTTCGATGTTTAAACCTATCAAATCACGTCCGATTGACTTCAAATTTTGCGCCCAAGTCATATTCGACATTACGGACCTACTCCAACTTTCAAAATTGGATTCCAACCTTGATATCAAAAAGTCCACCTCCGGTCAAACCTCTCAAAAACCTTCAAATTTCTATTCTTAGCCAAATGGCTCCAAAATGCTCCACGGACATCCAAATTCACTTCCGATCGCGCTCCCAA
The DNA here is from genome assembly GCA_026770625.1 of Nicotiana glauca. Lineage (NCBI taxonomy): Eukaryota > Viridiplantae > Streptophyta > Magnoliopsida > Solanales > Solanaceae > Nicotiana > Nicotiana glauca. Next base: position 105,815 of record MU728997.1, read on the forward strand.
CTCCAGAATCACCATACGGAGCTACTCCCAAACTCAAAATCCCAAACGGAGATCGATAACATTAAAATGAACTTCAACCCAAACGTATGAAATTTCTTCCAAGATGCTAACTCCCACAATAGGCGCCAAAATGCTCACGGGTCACCCAAAACCCGATCGGGGCATACGCCCCAGTCCGAAATCATCATACGAACCTGCTTGAACCTTCAAATCCTGATTCCAATGTCGCTTACTCAAATATCCAATCTTAGTTAGTTCTCTCAACTTAAAGCTTCCGAAATGAGAATTTCCTCTCTAAGTCAACTCCGAACTTCCCGAAATTTAATTCCAACCACACGTACAAGTCATAATACCTGAATTGAAGTTGCTCATAGCCTCAAGCTGCTAAACGACCTGCTAGGGCTCAAAACAACCGGTCGAGTCATTACAGTGAGTTTAACTTGAGAACCCTATTAACGTAAAATGTGATAATCATTTAAAAATAGCAAAGCACTGAGTGAGATAACGAGTTATGTCTTAAGAGTCACATAAAATAAAGCATGTTAATAATTCTTTTATTTAAAAATGTTATGTTACCAACAACTCTACAGAATATGATATGATAACTCCACGCAAGCAAATTCATCTAGAAACTAAATTCACCAAGTAGCATGGAGGCACAAGTTAGCACATTAAAGCAACACAACAAATTACGTAGAATGTATGACTCACATAAGAAGTAACAATCGTTCCCACACAAAAATAAAAATAAATAACCAAATACAATCAAAATACAAGTGAATAATTTAAGGAAAAACCATAACCGACCAAATTAATAAGCCTTTCAGATGTAGAATATACAACAAATTCACACAGAGATACCACACCTCATATTCACATTTCAAAAATCACAATCACAATATTTTTTTATATTGCAGCGTGAGCCTTACATTTAGATTTTTTGAAAATAGTTTTCCCGAAATAGGTACACGCGATTTAGCCCCCTTATGTCGTTGCGTGGCTTCAAGTAATTTCCTTACTAGCAACATGCACATAAATTCCACCTTATGTCACTGCATGCACATCAACCCCTCTCCTTATACTGCCACATGTGTATCAATATCACAACACAATAACATCTCGCACCACACGTATCCATATATATACCACAACTTGCCAAAATCAACATTATCAATGTTACCATAACACATAGACCACAGCTCAACAACAATGTGTACAAGAATCTCAAAATAGACAAATGAACGAGAAATACTCAACAAGGAAAGATATCTATTTAATAATCACAAACTCAACCTCAATGTATTAATAGCTTTCACGACTTCAACTTCAATAACTCAAGATGAAGGTATTACCATGAAATTATAATTTTCAATTCAAATGTATAACGTAAGATTAACAATGAAAGAGATAGTAAAAAATAGTAACTACGTCTAAATGCATGAGAATAAATCAACACGATGAGACTTCATTTAATAATAACTCCAAATAAGAATAACTCAACAATAAAGGAGGTAACATGGCAATAAGAGAAGAAACATCTTCAATTAAGGCATATAAGAGAAAATTTAATAATAAGGGATAGAACATGTACTAACAACGTCAAACAAGGCATATAAGAGTAAACTAAACAATGGAGGATATAACATGATATGACAATTTTAATTAAATACATGGAAGAAGCATAAGAGTCTAAACCGGTCAAAATATCATATATGAGCTGGTGTACACACTCGTCACCTCGTGTATACGTCTCCCATATAATTCAATTAATACAAACAACCCAAATCCCAAGGGGTAGTCCTCCCACACAAAGTTAGGCAAGATACTTTACTCAAAAGAGCCAAATCAATATACTAATAACCCCTTCACGCGCAAATCTATTTCTGAAGGCTCAAATCTAGCCAAAATAACTTATATCATAATAAAAAATCCATATAAAATAATTTCAGATAAGAAAGATTTGATCTTTAACTAAAAAAAGTCAACCTAAAAAGTCAATCCCGGGTCCACACCTTAGATCCCGACAAGAACTCATAAATTCCGAGCACCCACTCTAATACGAGTCCAACCATACCAAAATCATTCAATTCCGACCTCAAATCGGCCTTCAAACCATCAATTTATGTTTTAGAACATTTTTACTAAAATTTCCAATTTCTTCAATTCAATTCATTCATCAAACAGTGAAAGCAAGATTGGAAATATAAAATAATAACAAATCCAAGTAAAAAATATTTACCCTAATCCAATTAGTAAAAATCTGCTCCAAAATTGCCCAAAACTGAGATCCAAAACCTTGTAAGAAAAAGTAACTAAATTTCCACAAAAAATGCAGCAGCTGTCCTAGCTCGAATCATGTCCTAGATAATACCGAAACTCATGTTTGATAATCCCAACATGATCCTTAAAATGAAGGAGATATGATGTTTTGAAGTTTTAAAAGAAATTTGAAAATTTTAAGGACATAATGGCATTTTCGTAATTCTAACACCAGAAAAGAAAACCAGCAACAAGAAAATCTTCGTTTTAGCATCCCAAACTCATTTGGAACCTTCCGGACACAAACCATATATGCATTTCAATTGTAAAATATGTTACGAACCTGCTCAAGCACTCAAAACACCAAAATGAGGTCATCTTGACCTGATATTAATTAAAGGTGTTAATCGGGCCGGGCTTACCCGTTTTCAATCCGTATCGGCCCGGATCAGCCAGTTCAGGCCATTACTGTAGCGTTTAGGTGTGGGCTGGGATGAGTTGGGCGAAGGAGGGTTTTAGACGAACACATTCTGGATGCCGGTGCACCGGAACCCGCTAACCCGTTAACGGGTTGTTAACTGGCTGCAGCCCGGTTACCGTTACAAATGTTTTTTTTTCAATTATTCGACCATTGCTTATGGTTAAATTCAGAAATGACCGTTGGAGAACGGCCAAATTTTGCACAAATGGCCATTTCGGCATCCCCCATTAAAAATATAGCCCTCCCACCCCTAATAATTGAAAAATTATATTTTTAATCTTTTAAAACCTATAAATAGTCTCCCTTCTTCTTTATTTTTTCTCATAATTCACTCTCTTACTACTATAATTCTCTCTCAATTCTCTATTGATATTATTGTCCTTAAATTCTCAAATCTCAATTACTTATTATTTCAAGTTCATCAATTAATTAGTTTAGCCATTACAAAATTATTATTATCAAATATCAAGTATTCAAGTGAAGTGTGGTATAAAGTACTATCAAGTTTCGCTCTATCAATTGAAGTTTGATTTTTGATATCAAAACTAGTGCGACATCCGATATCACGGTACACTCGTTCCATCTCTTTCTCTTATTTAGTGTACACTTATTTTATTATTTAAAATTATTAATTTAATTTACATAAGGGATTTACTTAGAGCAGCAAAAAAAGCGTGCGCTAGTAGAGGTGGTTGGTAGTAAGAAAACTTCCAAAAGATCGTGAGTTTTGAGGTTAAATTCGTAGTTTTTGATTTTATATTGATGATTTAATCGCACGAGCAAGTGCGTATGATGTTCTTAGACTTGCGTGCATGTTTTGTTTGGAGCTCCGAGGGCTTGGGTGAGTTTCGGATAGGTTTAGGCTATGTTGCGCTTGTTTTTTGATGCTTCATCATCGTTTCTTCAAGCAAAAATAATACCATATTGAGATAATAAGATTCAAATTCAGTTTTGTTTGAACCATTAGATCCATATCGAAATTACGGAGCCATAGGAAAAAGAATCATCGAATTTGGAGATCGTATGAGGAAGTTACGCTCATTTTCGAGTCGAGAAAAATTGATGGTTTCTGGTGTGTTCGCAAATGCGAACTTTTTCATCACATTTGCGATGCTCAGTTCGCAAATGCGAAATTTTTCTAGCAAATGCGACTTCTGCCAGCCCTTCTTTGTTCGTAATTCACGGGGGTTCGCAATTGCGAATCCTGAGTTGCAAATGCGACATCTGAGGCCTGTTAAGTGAAGTTTTTGGCGAGATTTTCACCCATTTTTTAATTTTCTCAAACCCTAAACCTCCATGGGCGATTTTCCAAAGACCCAAACTTCTCCAAATCATTGGGTAATTGTCTCTAATCGATTTCCAACTATATTTTAGGGTTATATCTTAGATTTAATATTAAATTCATGAGAATCTAAAGGAAAATTTGGGAAAAATTGTGAAATCATTCAAAAATATAAAATTATGATTTGAATGATCAAATGGTATTGGAATTAGATAATTTTTGTATGGGTGAACTCGTAGCAGAATGGATGTTCGACTTTTGTAAATTTTGTCGGATTCCGAGGTTTGGGCCAGGGAAGTTGACTTTTGTTGACTTTTTGCAATTGTATAAGAATCATAGTTTTGTCAATTGAAATTATTTTCTCTTGCATTGTTTGATGAATTCAAGTCGTTTTTAGCTAGTTTGAGCAGAGCGTTGATAAATTTGTAAAGGAAAAGCTAAATTGAGTATTGAATTGGCTGGATTGAGGTAAGTATCTTGCCTAACCTTGTGTAGGGGACTTTCCCTTAGGATTTGAGTCTTATATGTTGATTGTAGTTTGTGCACGCGAGGTGACGAGTGCGTACTCGAACTTATTTGTGGGAAATTGGTATTTTAGGGTTCTTAGGTCTTTACATTCGTTGTGTATGAATGTGTTCTTGATATGGTTGAGTTCCTATTTACTAGTTTCACCTATACATGCTTAATTGGAATTAACTGCTTCATGATTCACTCTTATTGCCTAATTGATTCCTATTTGACTTAACTAAAGAGTTTTGCCTCTCCTATTGTCATGTTATATTTTCATAACTGCTTGTCTTATTTGAGAATTATTATTATCTCTCCTAAAAATAATTTAGTCAGAAGTGAAGCTATGATCATTTTTCCTAAATTGAATTGTTGAATATCCTTGTAATTTTCCAACCTTAAAAGGGGGTTTAGATAATCTACATCCTGGTTGACTTGCCTTTATTTGGCGCGATTTGACTCGTGTTGAGGTTCTTATTATTGACTTGTATATTATTAACCTATACTCGAAGGATATTTACTTAAAAAGTTGTACTTGAAAAGCAGTCATCTTGAAGAAATCATGTTTAAAAGACATTTATTTAAAGAGTATATTTAAAAAGTAACTATTAAAGAGTATATTTAAAAAGTAACTATCTTGAAAGAATCATGTCTGAAGAATCTTTAGTTGAAAAGTTTATATTCAAAATAAGTATATTTTTTTAAAAGATTTTTTCCCAATTGGAAAGGATTATATTTTAAAGATTTCAATATAGTAATTTATGGGTGAAAGTATATACTTGAAGGATTTGACTAAAATATTAGGGTTGTTGGCTAAGGCCCGACATGGAGATTATTGTAGTACAGAGTTACTAATTGCCCTTAGTGTATTGAAATTTTAGGATTTGAGCTGTGATTCCGTCCATCCTTGTGTGTCGTTATTATAATGTTCCATTGCTACTTATTGTTTTCATTCCTTATTGTAATTACTCTATTTTTAGCCATACTGCATAATCTTTATATGTAGACGTCATATCCTGTTATTTTTATACTCACCCTTATTTAGTTTATTAGACCAGTAGGTATCATGAATGTTCCTTGTCACTATTCCACTGAGGTTAGTCTTGATACTTACTGGGTACCACTGTGGTGTGCTCATACTACACTTCTCTACATTTTTTGTACAGATCCAGGTATTGCTCGTTAGTAGCTGTGTGGGTCATTGCCGAGGAGACTTAAAGTAAACCTGTTGCTGCGTTCGCAGGCTTCGGAGTCACCTTCCTATTTCATATCCACATTGTTTTACTTATCTTCAAACAATTGTATTTAGAAGTTGTAGTAAACTCCATAGAGCTTATGACTTGTACTACCGATTTTGGGAATTATAATTGTTCAGAGTTATGTAATTTGAAGTTAGTGAATATCAATGTTAATTTTGTAAATGTTAGGCTTACCAAGTTTAGAGACTAGGTATCATTACGTATGTATCAGAGCTATAGGTTTATAGGTGCTACGAGTCATAAGCAGGTTTAGTATACTCTTGCGGATCGGTATGGAAACATCTGTACTTATCTTCGAGAGGCTACAAAAGTATTAGGATAATCTCAGATTCTTCATTCCTTATCGTGCGATATTGATTCATCTCGAAGCATATAACGTATGTTCCTTTACATCTACTCGTGTGTAATATTACGCTCTCGGTGTCAGCTATGCGCCAGTGGTTCGTGATGCTACTGACGGGCTACGAGGGAGTTAGGGATGCTCAGATATTTTCTCAATATGTTGTCCAGACTGGAGATACAGAGGTGTTGAGAGACTATTCAGTTGTTTATATGGAGGCACAACGGAAGTGTGGTGGGTGTTTATTGAGGATAGTTGGCGATATTAGAGTACCTTATGATTTATGTTATACGAGTTGTGAAGGATAGCTCTGTGGATCATCAAACATTGTTATTTATGGCTTTGTGCCAAGTAGAGCAGTCCATCATCGGCATTCAGATTGCATAGTTAGACTTGCATCAATTTCGGCCTGAGGTATATGTATGTGTGGTGTTGGTGGGTTCCCAGAATTTATAAATGACTGTCACGACCCAAATCCCGAACCTGATCGTGATGACGCCTCTCGTGAAGACAAGGCCAGCCAGTCGACCCAAATCATCCTTTTAAAACAATTATTTAACACAATTATAGTACAACATAGTTTAATAATACCAAATATCGGAAGTATAGATAAAAGTGCGGAAATCCAACCCAACACAGCACTAACCGGGGTGTCACAAGTCATGAGCAACTAAGAAATCCTAACACAAGTCTACTAAATACGAAATCCGATACAATAGTTCGAATAACATGGAAATAATACTATAAAGGAGTCACGGGGGCTGAGGACGCCAACAACTACTTCGTAGTCTCCGAAACACCGCCTGGACTGGAAGGATCAGCTCTTGGGAGTGGAAACCTGCTATGCTTGAATCTGCACGCACGGTGCAGGGAGTAATGTGAGTACTCCGACCTAGTAAGTAATAAATATAACTAATGGCTAAAAGCAAGAAAACACGTCAAGGCACACAACATTCTATATAGAAGTAGTGAAATCACTTAAAATCAGTAAATTGGTGAAGTATCAAATGAAATCTCTTTCAAAACCAGTAAATAGGTAATTTCTAAGTAAATAATCAGTAGAAATCTGCACCTCAGGCTCAGTATCAGTAACTTAGAACAGTATCATCCCCTCGGGCTCACTCTCAGAACACTCTCATACAGTAACCGCTGCGGCGTGCAACCCGATCCATATATCGTCGACGGCGTTCACTGGGGGTGTGCAGTCTCCGGAGGGGATCCTACAACCCAAGCGCAATAATAACGTAAGGCCTGAATGCCTTCTCACATAATAACATAAGGCCTGAAAGCCTTCTTACATCACTCATAAGGCCTGAAAGCCTCCTCACATCACTCACAAGGCTTGAAAGCCTCCTCACATCACTCACAAGGCCTAAAAGCCTTCTCACGTCACTCAAGCCACCTCTTGGCATATAAATGAATCTCATGCCTTTGGCCTCATATCCTCACATATGGCCCTCGGCCTTACTCAGTCCGGAAATCATCATAAGCCCCTCGGGCATTTGTAAAACAGTGGTTCTCAGCCTAAAATATTATTTAGAAATATCAAATCTATATAAAGGTGGCTGAGGTTGTAAAACTATAAATATCAACAGGACTGAGTTTAAATATAAGTCAAAACAGTGTGGAAATAGTGATAAAAATCCCTGAAGGATTCGAATAATTGGAACGAAGCAAAAATATGGCAATCAACCCAAATCATGATAATAACAAATAAGTTTCAGTCAAATACGTGGTAAAATCATCAATCGGGACGGACCAAGTCACAATCCCCAACGGTGCTCTACCCCACGCTCGCTATACGGCATGCAAGTCACCTCAATATAGCACTACGATGTGCAATCCGGGGTTTCAAACCCTCAGAACATCATTTAACATCATTACTCACCTCAATCCGAGCAAAATCCTACTCTACAATGCCTTTGTCTCTCAAATCGATCTCCAAATGCCTCGAGTCTAGCCACAATAATTCGATTCAGTTAATAAAAATTACAGGAATTAATTCCATACGAAATTCTACATTTTCCATAGAAAATCCGAAATTACTCTCAAAATTTACCTGTGGGGCCCACATCTCGGAATCTGGCGAAACTCATAAAATCCAACAACCCATTCCGATACGAGTTCGACCATACCAAAATTATCAAATTCCGACAACAACTCGACCCTCAAATCTTCAAATTAACCCAAGAGGGTTTTTAAAATCTTCCAACTTAATTCACAGATTTAATGCCAAAACTTTTAATAGATTCGGGTAATCTAACCAAAATTAAGTTAAGAACACTTACCCCTTTGTTCTCTCCAAAAATCCCTCGAAAAATTGCCTTATTCAAGCTCCAAATCGTCAAAAATGGAAAATGGGAACAAAGTCCCATTTTCAAAACTCAACATTCTGCCCAGAATGTTTTCGGGTTACTGTTCACGTGGTACTGTTCATGCATGTGTGGTCACTGTTCACACGTGGGAAAAATGCATAAACTGCCCAGAAAATTGCAGCAGCTTTTCTTTTCATTAAAAAGGCTCTAACTCCATCATACGAACTCGGAATTCGATGATTCTTGTTCCTATGAGACACAAATAATAATACAAACATAGTCCATCAGTCGAAACTCAATTCGGAGCTCATTTACTCAGTTCAATACCCGTTTCGCTCGTTAAACAATTAACTCATATTTCATGTCAAAAACCCAATCGCAACTTGATGAAATTAGACCAAACTTTTCAAATCGCTCCTATAATTCATTATTTAAATTCTGGAAGTCTTGAAATCAAATTTCGATCTCTAGAACTAAAAATGGACTTTTGGATCATTATATGCTTATGCTTAAAACGACAAAAATCTTCCAAAAACTATTCCAAAACTTATCCGAGCCTCATGGGACCCCGACCAAACATGCCAACACACCCCATAACATCATTCAAAATTGTTCCAACCTTTGGAACACTGAAAACAACATCAAAACATCGAATCACCCTCGGATTCAAGCTTAAGAAATTCCAAAACTTTCGTATTACTCATTCGATAAAAAACCTAACCAAAATACGTCTGAATGACCTGAAATTTTTAACACATATCCCAAATCACATAAGAAGCTACAACAATTCTCGAAATTCCATTCCGACCCTCGAATCAAAATCTCACCTATCAATCGGAAATTGCCAAAATACTAACTTCGCCCATTCAAGCCTAATTCTACATCGTACCTCCAAAACCACTTCTGATCACGCTCCTAAGTCACAAATCACCTCCCGAAGCTAAGCGAACCATCGGAACTCACATCCAAATCCTCTAACACATAAGTAAATATCTAGCTGGCTTTTCCAACTTAAGCCTTCTTCAAAGAGACTAAGTATCTCATTTCTTATCAAAACCACTCCAAACCAACTCGATCACATAAGATACAGATAATGAAGCATAAAGAAGCTAAAAATGGGAAAAATAGAGCGGTAACTCATGAGACGACGGGTCGGGTCGTCACATCCTCCCTAACTTAAACAAATGTTCATCCTCGAACGTGCCCAGAGTTGCTCCAAAAGCCAAACAATCGCTGAATAACCTTACCATGCATAAACCCGGGGGTAATCCCACGTCACCCTATCTCATATAGGTCCGACAATACATTGTAACTAAAATTTCACAACATAATCTAACCCATAACCTTAGAACCACATTTCCATTTCCGAAATCATACACAAGGTCAGAACCTCACATCTATATTCAGAATAAGCCCAAACCAACTGTAATAACCGATACCTGCAACCTCAGGTGCAATTACATGATAGACCACATAACTCAAACGCTTGTAGTGATAACTTCTAATCACAGTAGTTTCACACAACACCCGAATACCGATAGAAGAAAACTCTTATCAACTAAAGTCTCATCTAAACACCTTTATATACTGCCAATGATAACTAAATCACGCGGTAAGCCATAACTATTTCCCATATCAACCATTCACGAAGCTACTTCTCCTTTGGCAAATGCTACATCAAATTTCTGAGCCGAAGCTCGATATTATCCTTCCAACATGCTAAAATTAAATCTGTTCGTATTCATTAATGATCCCACTGATCTCTTCTAATCCAACATACAATTTTGGTGACATGACATATCAATACAGGCCTAAGCCACCACTCGCACAATATGCATGCCAATAAGCAACAGTCCGAGCATACTCAATTCATAAAAATAACTCAAATGAAAGAGATGTACCTCAAGCTCACCTGTACCACCATAACTCAAGGCTGAGAACCTGTCTCACATCATAGAAATAGAACACACGAATCTAACCCGGAAGGTCATATCTCCACATAGCTTCGCTGCCATGCGCGACCCTATCTAGACACTAGTTCACATGAGACGCCCCAAGTCACCATGCTCAAAATCATCAACCAAGCATAATTTGATATCTAGTACCACTAGTGAATCACCATACCCACGGAGAAGTACATGATATAATTTCATACCAGTAAACCTCAATATTGCACCATCCGTCTACCCCAGAAAGGGAAAAATACCTCAAAAAAGAGAGCCGCTTTGCAAGTTCCACAAGTACCATCCCAACGATATGCTATGAGCTCATCAATCACAGTGGAACCAAGATACATGAATAGAATAATAATAACCAGCTCTTCTATAGCTCACATTGACATCAACTTCACAAGCAACTTAGTTGCCAACAACATAATCCACCTGGCACGGTCACAGACCTCCAGTCCAAGCATATCATATAGGAGCAATCCAACAAGCACACCTGTATATGTTGAATGAAATAAGATTCTTATGCCAGTAAAACTCTATATCGTTGGCATGAGCAAACTATATTGTCATAGCTCAAACCAGCACATTAACACATAATTAGTAATTACAAAGTTTGTTCCAGAATTTAGCATCTTGGAAATCTCAAGTGTAGTCCGGATAGTTCTTAACAAAGTTACGAATACGAGAAACATTATACCTTTAAGTTCAATATCCCACTCTAGGCATATCATAGCCTACGCATCTTTCGAGCATGAATATTGGCTTGGTGCTTGCACACAGGTTCAAACCTCACATATATTCACACTCACAACGCATAGTTATCACCATCAATTAGCTCGACTAGTGCATCCAAAGAGTTTAGGCAAGACACTCACCTCAAACATGCCACAATCCCGAAATAGTATATTTTTGAGAATTCCCCATGTCCAAATTCCTAGATTACATAAATCGCCGTAACTTATCACAACCTTAGCACTCAATGATTGAAACATCCCTCAAGTACGATCATTTCATGATAATTATTCTCAAAATTTTCATAGGAAGCATAGCAAGATCGAAATATTGGCAGTCGATCAACCAAGTGGGTGTTGTAATACCAATAGACATTTGTTGGTTAAAATATAGTATGCACCCTTCTCAGGTCTTACCGAGCAGTTATAACATTCATCTAAATACTTGAAAATGACTATTCCATCCAGAACTCGTGACCTTCTCTTTAAGAATAAACTGCCACCTTGCACATGAAAATATTAAGCACGTACCATACACCACGTCTATCATGCCATCTTGTTGCAAACACAAAATCTCATTAGAATTTTTGGGCTATAGGAAAATTTCATTCCGTGCAGTTAGAAATCTTCTATTTGCTTCCATCTAGAAGGAGTTCACAATATACAATATGTTCCTCGCACCGATAGAAGATATCCAGTTCGAACTATGGTAAAACCTATTAAGAAAACTTTCAAATCTGCTCACACATACCCAAGTTATCAAAACGGAATTCCTCTAGCTTGACCAGGACACGTAGGTCACCAAACCAAAAATATTGCCACAAAACATATGTAAAGCATCACAATATACGATATATGAATCTGAAGCTGATGGTAAAACCAACACTGGAGTTGTGGTCAAAGCTGTCTTGAGCTTCTGAAAGCTCTTCTCACACTCGTCCGACCATATAAACGGTGCACCCTTCTGAGTCAACTTGGTCAAGGGAGATGTAACGGATGAAAAATCCCTCACAACTTGGATAGAATCAATACTAGGAGTCTCAGCTCCAACATCTCGCACAAAAGCTAGATATGACAGACAACCCTTCTTAACCATACGCTGGGATTTCAAGAAATAAATTACTCTGCTAGGAACATAATAAGTCATACCATGCCACTCGATCCACAGTACACCCGGCATAGCCAAAGTAACTGTCTTAACATGACATTTTATAATAGCATGACACGGAGATAACAAATCTATGCCCAATATAACATCAAGTCCACCATGCTCAATAGCAATAGATCAACTCGGGTCTCCAGACCCTCAATAATCACAACACATGATCGGTACACACGGTCCACAACAACAGTATCGCCCACCGAGGTAGATACATGAACAGGTAAAGAAGGAAACTCCTAGGGCGTACCCAAATAATGAGCAAAATATGAGGACACATAAGAAGAGGTGGAACTGGGATCGAATAATATCGAGGCATCTCTGTGGCAGACTAGAACAATATAGCTCTTAACCGTGCAATCAACTTAATTAATAGCAAACTCCCCACCTTGGCTCAAAGCCATAGATCAAAACGCACTCAATAAATCATAACCGCACATACTCTATTGCTGTCGTAATACCATAGTGAGATTGAACTCACTCCTTCATAAGCTTGTGGAAACACAAATCTTCTGGAATTTTAACTCCTCTGAAATTCTTGCATTCACTCACACAACAGTTAAGCCCACTCTCTAGGCAACCCAATTTAGATTTCAACGCACATTCTTCGCTTGTAAATGAGATCTTCTAATAGACAACATAAGGATCACGCAACTCCAGAACACTCTGTAGGAGATAACGTACAAGTCTTGCGTCAAACTAACATTCTATATTTACCTTCCACCGTCATCCACATTACACAGTCACTCAGTCTTCCTGAGTCTGAACTCATAACGTAACATGAAATTTGCTTTACTCCCAACTAGGAAACAAAAAAGAAAAGATTCTTCACACACCCATAACTCAGGTCTACACATCCAATCATAATGAAAATCATACACTCAATAGGTCATCTATCATCCAGTAGACCTCCCTCGTCACTTCCAAATCATATAGATACATCTCGTAGTACTAACATACTCATTACGTGTCTATCCATCCATCATTCCCACTAATAGGGACAATACCAGACATATAAGTTCAAAACACTTGCTCGCACAATCAGCACTTCAGTGCTCAAGCCATATGCAAAGATCTGGCCTCAAGTTCTCCAGACTGGCCTAACATCCAACTCACAGAAATCATGTCTCGCCCTTCGATCGGGGAATTACAAGCCATCAAGGCACATATAATACTGGGTGCTCATTTGCGCATACGATCACGTGGAAGGAATTGTAAGAGTTACTTTTCAAGCTGAATCAAGGACGCACGATAAGAATTTCAAGAATATGAAGTTTTTCCAAAAGGTTCTGAAGCCTCTCGAGGATAAATAAAGATGTCTCCGTACCGATCTGCGAGACTCAACTAAACCTGCTTATGACTTGCGAGACCTAGTAACCTAGGCTCTGATACCAACTTGTCATGACCCAAATCCCGAACCTAGTCGTGATGGCACCTCTCGTGAAGACAAGGCCAGCCAGTCAACCCAATTCATCTTTTTAAAATAATTATTTAACACAATTATAGTACAACATAGTTTAATAATACCAAATATCGAAAGTATAGATAAAAATGCGGAAATCCAACCCAACACAGCCCTAACCGGGGTGTCACAAGTCATGAGCAACTAAGAAATCCTGACACAAGTCTACTAAATATGAAATCTGATACAATAGTTCGAATAACATGGAAATAATAATATAAAGGAGCCAGGGGGGCTGCAGACGCCAACAACTACCTCATAGTCTCCGAAACACCGCCTGGATTGCAAGGATCAGCTCTTAGGAGTGGAAACCTACTATGCCTGAATCTGCATGCACGGTGCAGGGAGTAATGTGAGTACTCCGACCCAGTGAGTAATAAATATAAATAATGGCTGAAAGCAAAATACACGTCAAGGCACACATCATTCTATACAAAAGCAGTGAAATCACTTAAAATCAGTAAATCGGTGAAGTATCAAATGAAATCTCTTTCAAAACCAGTAAACATGTAATTTATTAGTAAATAATTAGTAGAAATCTGCCCCTCGGGCTCAGTATCAGTAACTCAGAACAGTATCAGCCCCTCGAGCTCACTCTTAGAACACTCTCATACAGTAACCATTGCGGCGTGCAACACGATCCATATATCGTCGACGGTGCTCACTGGGGGTGTTCAGACTCCGGAGGGGCTCCTACAGCCCAAGAACAATAATAACATAAGGCCTGAAATCCTTATCACATAATAACATAAGGCCTGAAAGCCTCCTCACATCACTCATAAGGCCTGAAAGCCTCCTCACATCACTCATAAGGCCTGAAAGCCTCCTCACATCACTCACAAGGCCTGAAAGCCTCCTCACATTACTCACAAGGCCTGAAAGCCTTCTCACGTCACTCAAGACACCTCGTGGCATATAAATGTATCTCAGGCCCTCAGCCTCATATCACTCAGCATATCCTCACATATGGCCCTCGGCCTTACTCAGTCCGAAAATCATCATAAGCCCCTCGGGCATTTGTAAAACAGTGGTTCTCAGCCTAAAATATCATTTAGAACTATCAAATCTGTATAAAAGTGGTTGAGGTTGTAAAACCATAAATATCAACAGGATTGAGTTTAAATATAAGTCAAAACAGTGAGGAAATAGTGATAAAAATCCCCGAAGGATTCAAATAATTGGCATGAAGCCCAAATATGGCAATCAACCCAAATCATGGTAATAACAAATAAGTTTCAGTCAAATACGCGGTAAAATCATCAATCGAGATGGACCAAGTCACAATCCCCAACTATGCTCTACCCCATGCTCGCTATCCGGCGTGCAAGTCACCTCAATATAGCACTACGATGTGCAATCCGGGGTTTCAAACCCTCAGGATATCATTTAACATCATTACTCACCTCAATCCGAGCAAAATCTTACTCCACAATGCCTTTGTCTCTCAAATCGATCTCCAAATGCCTCGAATCTAGCTACAATAATTCGATTCAGTTAATAAAAATATACAAGAATTAATTCCATATGAAATTCTATATTTTCCATTAAAAATCCAAAATTGCACTCAAAATTTGCCCGTGGGGCCCACATCTCAAAATCCGGCAAAACTCTTAAAATCCGACAACCCATTCCGATACGAGTTCAGCCATACCAAAATTATCAAATTCCGACAACTCGACCCTCAAATCTTCAAATTAAACCAAGAGGGTTTTCAAAATCTTCTAATTAAATTCACAGATTTAATGCCTAAACTTGTAATAGATTTGGGTAATCTAACCAAAATTAAGTCAAGAACACTTATCCCTTTGTTCTCTCCAAAAATACCTCGAAAAATCGCCTTATCCAAGCTCTAAATCGTAAAAAATGAAAAATGGGAACGAAGTTCCATTTTCAAAACTTAACATTCTGCCCAGAATGTTTTCGGGTTATTGTTTACGTGTTTTTACTATTCACGTGGTACTGTTCATGCAGGCGTGGTCACTGTTCACACGTGCAAAAAATGCATAAACTGCCTAGAAAATTGCAGCAGCTTTTCTTTTCACTAAAAAGGCTCTAACTCCATCATACGAACTCGGAATTCGATGATTCTTGTTCCTATGAGTCACAAATAATAATACGAACATAGACAGTCGAAACTCAATTCGGAGCTCATTTACTCAATTCAATACCCATTTCACTCGTTAAACAATTAACTCATGTTTCGTGTCAAAAACCCAATCGCGACTTGATGAAATTAGACCAAACTTTCTAGATCGCTCGTATAATTCATTATTTAAATTCTAGAAGTCTCGAAATAAAATTTCATTCTCTAGAACTAAAAATGAACTTTTGGATCATTATATGCTTATGCTCAAAACGGCAAAAATCTTACAAAAACTCTTCCAAAACTTATCCGAGCCTCATGGGACCCCGACCAAACATGCCAACACACCCCATAACATCATTAAAAAATTTTCCAACTTTTGGAACACTCAAAACAACATCAAAACATCGAATCACCCTCGGATTCAAGCTTAAGAAATTCCAAAACTTTCGTATTACTCATTCGATCAAAAACCTAACCAAAACACGTCCGAATGACCTGAAATTTTACACACATATCCCAAATCACATAACAAAGCTATAGAAACTCTCAGAATTCCATTCTGACCCTCGGATCAAAATCTCACATATTAACCGGAAATTACAAAAATACTAACTTCGCCAATTCAAACCTAATTCTACACCGTACCTCCAAAACCACTTCTGATGACGCTCCTATGTCACAAATCACCCCTTGAAGCTAACCAAACCATCAAAACTCACATCCTAACCCTCTAACACATAAGTTAATATATGGTTGACTTTTCTAACTTAAGCCATCTTAAAAGAGACTAAGTGTCTCATTTTTTTATCAAAACCACTCCAAACCAACTCGATCACATAAGATACGGTTAATGAACCATAAAGAATATAACGGAGCGGTAACTCATGAGAGGATGGGTCAACTCGTCACAATGTCTAAGGTCTAAGATCTTGCACGGGATGTTGTTGGGACTTTGATTGGGATTTGCATATCGGCTATCCGAAGAAATGGGTCAGCTCTGTGGTATTGGGTCAACATAGCGATAAAGTTATTAGTCCTTTGAATAGGAATTCTCTACTGGTATTTGTGGATGCACTTTTGGATTGGACAGTTTGTGCGACTCGGTTGAGTTGGGGAGGTGCAGTCCTGATGGCTTATTTGCATGCAGGTAGATCTCGGAGGGTTTTTGACGGTTTGACTACGGCTTGAGTTAGGTGTTTACTATGGGCGTAAGGAATATGTGGTACATTGTGGCTTTCTCCTGAATAGGCATCATAAATTAATGGGGTGTTGACATTGTTGGCTATCATATGTGAAGAGAGTGCATTTTGGAAAGGACCTCAAGGTTTGGTTTGCAAGTGCATGGCTGGTAGCATGGTGATTACTGGGTTTTGAGGCTTTCGAGGTTCATGTTTTGTTACGCGGCCAGAAAGTCTATATGAGTGCTTCACCAGAATGATAGGGTGTATGTGTTATATCATCCATTTGATTTGCGTAGTGGAGTTTGAGTATGAAAGTTTTGGTATTCCTGAGGTGTTGGGCTAGATGCCCTCATATGTGCACCATTTCCTATTGGCGGATTGTGAAGAAACTTTGAGGATGAGGTAATTAATAGCATGCATGATTGATAGGTCGTTGTGGATTTTTGGAAAGGATATTTACCTATTTGGAAATAATCTAGATTTGGGGTGGGGGCTATTTGAAAGCTCAATGAGAATATGTATCTTGTATCGGATCAAGTTTGAGTGCTCCTGTGAGACTCTCATTATGGTTATGTTATAGGGAAGAATCAATATTATGTGTGCCCCTAGCCTACGTTATGTGCTACTATTTTATGTTGTGTTAGGCGATAATGTTGTATGATTATTCCCCACGCATGTTGTAATTATGTAAAGGCCTTATGGCGATATGGGCAAGATAGCCCTCGTGATATTGATTTGTACATTGCACCTTAGTTGTGCTTGTTTCTTTCATGTTCGAGCACTTTCATTTATTTTCCCACAGTTTTATTTATGCACTCTGTTGTACTTGATATCAGTATTCATATGTTCAGTGAGCCCGAGCATTTTGGCTTGATAGGTATTTGGGAGCGGCCTGTACGCCGCAGTGGATGTTATATGAGATATCTTTTCTTTGTGTTTATTTGGTGTTGTGTCTTCCATCTGTGGGGCAATTTGATGAAAAATCTATAATTTTGTTGTCAAACATGTTGTACTTGTTAGATAATTCTTCTACTTTGTTTTCCTTTATTTGTGCTGCATAATTAAGTTATTGTTGATTTGGTGTATGAATTGTGTAGTGTAAGAATCTGTGTGGTTCCGTGATGAGTTGTTAGTTGGATTGCTTGTATTGGCTGAGAATGAGGTTCTTAGATCTGAGTTTAGTGCTATGATATTGGGGTTGGGGAGTGTTTTGAAGTGAGAGGGTATTTCTGCTAAGATTTGGGTAATAGCCCTTAGCGGGCAGGAGAGCTTTGTGACTTGTTCACTTTATGGGTGGCTATGAGTTTCCACATGTCTCTTCATCATGGTTAGTGTTGTGGAAGTTTGAAACAAGTTTGTATTCAATGTGGAGTATATTGCCGGCATCCAGGATGTTATTTGAGTAGCTATGGTGGTCAGAGGTTATTGCTTCGAGTATGTGAGTTGTGTGGAACAACATGTGATTGTATTTTGGATTGGAGTTTTTGGATCGATTCAACTTGTATGGGTGTGTTCAGTGTGATGATGTGGAATTCGGGTCCTATGATGAATTTCAGATGTTGAGGTTTGGGTCTTTTTCTAAGGTTATGGACTAAAGAGAAGATCAGACCTTTAGTTGAGTTGCATTGTCAGTTCTGCATAGGTTGGATGATGGGGAATCACCCTAGGTGTATGTATGAGGAGCTCATGTAGTGGTTCGATGGCTTTGGATCGACTCCAGGCACGTTCGAGGACGAACGTATGTTTAAGTGGAGGAGGATGTAACAACCCAACTGGTTATTTTGAGTAATTACGTCCGATTTCTCTATTTGAGGTCACGAGCAGCTTCATATTATGTTTATCGACTTGCGTGCACAGTTCGAGCGTGAAACCAGAAAGCTTTTATGTGAAAATATGAAAAATATAGTAATTTCTATAGTTAAAATTTGGATTTTAGTTGACTTTGGTCAATATTTTTGGTAAACGAACCCGGATCTGTGTCCCGACAATCCTAGTAGGTACTCTGTAAAATATGGGACTTGGGCGTTTGCCCAGAATTGAATTACGAGGTCCCTAGCCTTAGAAAATAATTTTTGAAGAAAATTGTTGTGCTGGTTTTTAAAGGAAATAAAGAAATGAATTAATGTTTGATCTTATTGGTATCGGGCCCGTATTTTGGTTCTGGAGCCCGGTACAAGTTTGTTATGATATTTAAGTCCTATCTGTAAGTTGGGTGAGAACCAGAATTGATTTGACGTTATTTGTACGTCCAGTTGAAAAAATTAGAAAATTTGAGTGTCCTTGAGAAAATCAAGAGTTTTGAGGTTAAATTCATAGTTTTTGATGTTATTTTGATGATTTTATCGCACGACCAAGTCCGTATGATATTTCTAGACTTGCGTGCATATTTGGTTTGGAGCCCCGAGGGCTTGGGTAAGTTTCGGATAGGTTCATCGTCATTTCTTCAAGCAAACATAATACTATATTGAGAAAATGAGATCCAAATTCAGTTTTGTTTGAACTATTAGATCCGTATCGAAATTACGGAGCCATAGGAAAAAGAATCATCAAAGTTGGAGATCGTATGAGGAAGTTATGCTCATTTTCGTGTCAAGAAAAATTGTTGGTTTCTGGTGTGTTCGCAAATGCGAACTTTTTCATCACATTTGCGATGCCTAGTTCGCAAATGCGACTTCTGCCAGCCCTGCTTTGTTCGCAATTCATGGTGGTTCACAAATTGCAAACCCTGGGTCGCAAACGCGACATCTGAGGCTTGTTAAGTGAGGTTTTTGACGAGATTTTCACCCATTTTTCAATTTTCTCAAACCCTAAACCTCCATGGGCGATTTTCCAAAGACCCAAATTTCTCCAAATTATTGGCTAAGTGTCTCTAATCAATTTCCAACTATATTTTGTGATTATATCTTAAATTTAATATCAAATTCATGAGAATCTAAAGAAAAATTTGGGGAAAATTGTGAAATCTTTTAAAAATATAAAATGATGATTTGAATGACCAAATGGTATGAGAAATATATAATTTTTGTATGGGTGAACTCCTAGCGGAATGGGTGTTCGATTTTTGTAAATTTTCTCGGGTTTCGAGGTGTGGTCCCAGGGAGTTGACTTTTCTTGACTTTTTGCAAATTGTATAAGAATCATAGTTTTGTCAATTGAAATTGTTTCTCTTGCATTGTTTGATATATTCAAGTCATTTTTGGCTAGTTTGAGTCGAGCGTTGATGAATTGGTAAAGGATAAGCTAAATTGAGTATTGAATTGGCTGGATTGAGGTAAGTATCTTGCCTAACCTTGTGTAGGGGACTTCCCCTTAGGATTTGAGTCTTATATGTTGATTGTAGTTCGTGCACGCGAGGTGACGAGTGCGTACTCGAACTTATTTGAGGGAAATTGGCATTTTAGGGTTTTTATGTCTTTACATTCATTGTGTATGAACGTGTTCTTGATGTGGTTGAGTTTCTATTTACTAGTTTTACCTCTACATGCTTAATTGGAATTAACTGCTTCATGATTCACTCTCATTGCCTAATTGATTCCTATTTGACTTAACTAAAGAGTTTTGCCTCTCCTATTGTCATGTTATATTTTCATGACTGCTTGTCTTATTTGAGAATTATTATTATCCCTCATGAAAATAATTTAGTCAGAAGTGAAGCTAGGATCATTTTTCTTAAATTGAATTGTTGAATATCCTTGTAATTTTCCAACCTTAAAAAGGGGTTTAGATAATCTATATCCTGGTTGACTTGCCTTTATTTGGGGCGAATTGACTCGTGTTGAGGTTCTTATTATTGACTTGTATATTGTGGGATCGTTGCTACATGTTAGTTTTTCCGTTGTTGAAATGTTCCCTTTATGCCAGCATTCTTTTCTGTTGTTATTCCTTGTGAGCTGGTTCTACCGTTCCCTTTTGATTTACAGTCCTTGAGTTGATTTATTTGTCTTACCTTGTACTATTGTCATTGTTGCTGCTATATGTAATGTGGTGATGTTCGATCTTTCTGTTGTAATGTAATTGTTGATTATGTTGGTTGCGCTGCGTATTTTCTTTACGACTACGAGACGATATCCCAGGAGATTCCCCTGCATGTTTACTTTGGGACTATGGATTTGATATTCCGGGAGATCCCCCTGCACATTTATGGTTGGAACTACGGGAATGCACCTGGTAGATTTCCCCAGTACTTGGTATTTATATTTGGGACTACGGATTGGTATTCCGGGAGATCCCCCTGAACATTTATGATTGGGACTACAGGACAACACCCGGTAGATTCTCCTGTACTGAATATTTTCTTTGGGACTACGAATTTATATTCCGGGAGATCCCCCTATACATTTATGATTTGGACTGCGGGACGATATCCCAGGAAATCCTCTGCATGTTTATTTTGCGACTACGGACGTATTCCGGGAGATCCCCCTATATTGTATAATGAATTTAGGGCTACGAGACGGGACCCGATAGATTCCCCTGTTGATATATTTGTGTTTGGAGCTGTTAATCTTCTATACTTAGGTGTCACAGGGTGACCTATACTCGAAGGATATTTACTTAAAAAGTTGTATTTGAAAAGCATTCATCTTAAAGAAATTATGTTTGAAAGACATTTATTTAAAGAGTATATTTAAAAGTAACTATCTGGAAAGAATCATGTCTGAAGAATCTTTAGTTGAAAAGTTTATATTCAAAATAAGTATATTTTTTTTAAAGATTTTTTCCCAATTGGAAAGGATTATATTTTAAAGATTTCAATATATTAATTTACGGGTGAAATTTTATACTTGAAGGATTTGACTAAAATATTGAGGTTGTTGGCTACGGCCTGACGTGGAGATTATTGCAGTGCTGAGTTACTAATTGCCCTTAGTGTATTGAAATTTTCGAATTTGAGCTGCGATTCCGTCCATCCTTGTGTGTCGTTATTATAATGTTCCATTGCTACTTGTTGTTTTCATTCCTTATTTTAATTACTCTATTGTTAGCCATACTGCATAGTCTTTATATGTAGACGTCAGATTCTTTTGTTTTTATACTCACCCTTATTCAGTTTATTAGACCAACAGGTGTCATGACTATTCCTCGTCACTACTCCATTGAGGTTAGTCTTGATACTTACTGGGTACCGCTGTGGTGTTCTCATACTACACTTCTGTATATTTTTTATACAGATCCAGGTATTGCTCATTAGTAGCTGTGCGGGTCGTTGCTGACTAGACTTAAGGTAAACCTGTTGCTGCGTTCGCAGGCTTCAGAGTCACCTTTCTATTTCATATCCATACTTATCTTCAAACAGGTGTATTTAGAAGTTGTAGTAAACTCCGTAGAGCTTATGACTTGTACTACCGATTTTGGGAATTGTAATTGTTCAAAGTTATGTAATTTGAAGTTAGTGAATATCAATGTTAATTTTGTAAATTTTAGGCTTACCTAGTTTAGAGACTAGGTGCCATCACGACTCCTTCGGAGGGATTTTGGGTCATGACTCCCAACCTGTTATCTCAGCCCGCTAACCAACCCTGTCCGATAACATACGACTTGTTTTTTTTTGTTCAACCCATCCCAGCCCGCCCGACAAACACCTTTAATATTAACCATGGTCAAACTTCAAATTCTTAACTTAACTAGTTTCTCAACCAATGATAAAAAATACACCCGAGCTCCTTGGGACCTCATCCCATTGTGAGCACGTGATTTTTGCCCTAAGCAATTTTATTCCAAAAGATCCAAATAAATAATTTCTTTTACCATTTTTTGTGGATTTTTGTTGAAATTGGTGTTAATTGTTGCATTTTAATTCATACTAAAGAATAAATATAAAAATACAAAAATATACACATACATTAGGGGTTTAACTTTACAAATTTAGTATTAATTCATTTAAAGAAAAATCAAAAGAAAAATAACATTTTTTCATTTTAATTGAAATTACCATAAAATAGAAATACAATCAAAAAATAAAAAAATAAAAAATAAAAAAATACAAAATAGAAAAATACAGAAAATACAAAAGAAAATAAAAAATACTGGAAATAATAATACAAAAGTACAATAAAAAATACAAGTGAAAATATTAGAAAAGGGAAAGAAAACAATTGGGCTAAAATCAATAGCCTAAATCAATAATACCAGTCCAGGCCCAAGGGCATGTTACCCGGTCTGCCCAACCCCAAGCCAAAATGACTTCGTTTAGTATAGATAAATCTGGACCTTTGAAATGCTTGATCCAACGGCCATGATACACGGACTCTGGATAAATGAAACGACGACGTATGGGAACGTCAATCTGAGCCGTTCATTTAATAGATCTAACGGGCAATGTCACACTTTCATTAAAACCCCAAACAGTGTCGTTCAAGGGACAATGAATCTGAGCTGTTGGTATAAGTGATCCAACGGTCTCAATTCACTAATAGCTGTTAAATATACAAAACAATACATACACTACCATATTCATTTCTTCTTCCTTCTCTGTTAAAAAACCCTAGCCGCCTCACCCTTCCCCTAACCCCGCTGGAACCCTACCGGCGGGAGACGCTAGTTAGGCCAAAACCTCCACCATTAACACCGTCTGACCGCCTCAACCTCCCCTTCCACCCTCTCTACTTCTTTTTCCTCGAATAAGTCCCCTGCTTCTCAAATCTTCGAATAAACCTCGCCGGAACCCTAGTTCCGGCGAACTACCTTTAACCCAAAAACAACCAAAATCATACCAAAAGTGCTCCTCGACCTCCTTAACCCTATTCTGAAAGCTTTAAGTCCCAAAGATCACTGAAAAGCTCTAAAAATATCAAAAGAAATCCACTGGCGACCAAGAACTCAAGAAAAGGCCTGAAAAAGGCCTCTTGAACTTTAGAGTAAAATTTTAAAAGAAAAAGAAGAAAAGAAAAGCCAAGATTATATGAAAATAAGAAAAAAGAAAGCTAAGTATTCTCTTTCTTTCTTTCTTTTTGATTCTTTTTGCATGTATTGTTTTCTTTGATTCTTGATAAATGATTGTATTTTTCTGATTGTTAATTCTTGGTTCAGTGAAACTGATCTGTTTTGAACTAAAAAATAATAAAATCTTAATAAACAAATTTTGATATCAGTCTTAGGAATTAAATAAATTTTAATAGCCTTAATAGATTTTTGTGTTAATTTTTTATATTAATTAGGGTTAAAA
The DNA here is from genome assembly GCA_026770625.1 of Nicotiana glauca. Taxonomy (NCBI): domain Eukaryota; kingdom Viridiplantae; phylum Streptophyta; class Magnoliopsida; order Solanales; family Solanaceae; genus Nicotiana; species Nicotiana glauca. Next base: position 129,991 of record MU728997.1, read on the forward strand.
GCTTGTTTGATTAGTTTCTAGAAGTTTTAGAGCCTGACTATTATGATTTCGATTTCTGTTTTGTTTTGTTAAATTGAGATTGATAATTAGAAGTTTTGATTTTCAGTAAATTTGTTTGTGATTAGTTTAGTTTCTGAAATAAATGAGTGTTAATTGATAAAAAGTTAGGGTTGTTGGTTATAGCTGGTTATATCCTGAGTTTGGATTCTGAAATGGAGCAGTAGGATAATTTTATAATATTATTTAAACCTAAGGGATAAAGGGGTAAAAACAGTAAGGTTAATTGGTAAATAAGAGTGGGGTTCAGGGGTGTTTTAAGAATGCAAAAATGGTTAAATTGTAATAAGACTTAGGAAGTGGGGGTAATGTGGACAATATGAGGGGTAATGCAGTGAATATCACTTAGAAGTAAGGGTAAAAAAAGTAAGAGCAATGGCATAGAACATTCTAGGAGGAGAGGAAAGGGGAGATTCTGTATTAATAAGGGTTTAGAGTCGATTAATTAGAAAGTATTAAGGGTACATCTAAAATAAAAAGAGGGACTGTTTGATAAATTAAAAAATAAAATTTTCCTCCCTTTTTGTTCTATAAATAGGCCTCACTTGGCCTCCTTGAACAAGTTTTTTGGAAGTCAAAAAAAATCTGAAATCCATAGAAATACTCTTCTGCTATTTGCAATCTGAATTCTCATACTTCATCATTTCAAAATCCAAAAATCGTAAAAAAAATCTCACTATTCCATTGAATATATTTCAATTTCAAGTCTGTTTTCCTTCTGTTTGGTTATTGGCGATCAAGCTCTGCTGAGTTGGAGTTACGTTGATTTGAATATCAAGTTTGCTGTGCGATTTGTTACTTTGCTGGGCTTTCTGATTGAACTATGATTGCTGTTTGTTTGAGGCTGTTTATTGCTGTGGTTGATTCCTATTTCTGATATCTCGATTAGAATCTCATCGGTTTCTCTTCGTTTTCCAGGTACATTCCAATTACTGTGATGTAATTTCGAAATTGAAGAAAAATGAAATGAAGAAGTTTACATGTTTTCATATCTTACTGTGTTTTTGTGTTTATTGAGCATAATTGATGTAGAAATTAACTAGGATCACTTGTATTCATTAGGAGTAGTCTAAATATGTAATTGAACTATAAACTCGGACTGGACTGTTGATTTTTGAGTTGATATTAGCATTAGCTTTAGAATAGTTTCATATGTTGTAGCTGAAGTTATTTGATAGTATTAGAGGTTTAAATGTTAAAAATAGAACAAATTTAAAATTCTGCAATAAGTTCTATTTAGCATAAATAATATTGTGACCTTTTTAAAAGGTGTTATTACCAGTATACTAAAATCAGTAGAGTAACCAGAGTTATTCATGTAAGTAAGTGTTCAATATCTGATAATTCTTGTGGGTTTAAATCATAATTGTTCATTTAGATAAATAGGACGGCTTACACAGTTTAAAATGCTTCTTTGATATGTCATTCGTTGTAAGGTTTGTCCATTTAAACGCTATTTACATTCTCATTTTCTCGAAAAATTAGCTTTTAACTAACTGATAACAATAAGGCATTGAGCTGGCAGTTAACACATTCAATCTAGGATCATAAGTGAATTATACGGATCTAGGCAACTTAAAAGTAGTGTACAAGACCAGTAGTTGAGTATTAGTTTAATCAGAATTAGTGTCATATTTTTAAAGTGCTGTTACAATTGTGCATAATTGTATGCTATTTCAGTAATATTTAAAAACTCGACAGTGAAAAAAAATAGGATAAGTTGTCATTTGAGTTTGAATGCTTAAAAATGAAGATTCAAGTTGTAGTTGTTTTTGATCCAGGCCTCAATTTGGGGCCAGTTCATTTGTGGACGTGAGGTGTAAACAAGGCCATTTTTACTGGGCCTGGCAGGAACAATATTGTTCACATGGGCCTGCCCAGTCTATGGTTGCATTGATATATAAGGGGTCTTGACCTTTATTTGGGCCTTTTTTAAGGCCCAAAGGGAATGTGATACTTCATAAACAAATTAAAATAGCTATTAAACAACAATTAATTAGGATTTTTACTTCGTTTTTTTAGAGATAAAACTAATAGAAAATCATAGTCACTCTTAAGTGGGCCTTTAAATAAATATGAGATGAGCCTCGCTGCATCAAATATACAATTACGGGGCCCTCAAATAAAATTGCTATATAAAATTATTTGACTTGGTAGGACCGTTTAGCGAATTTCGCGGTCTTTTCCAAAGTTAACATAGACGCAAATGCTTTAGGCACGATTTATAATAATATACTTTCTTAAGTACGGGTGTACATTTATGTGACCCAAATCTAATTCTCAACGAAGTCGAAATATGTTAAAGGCCACAGGCGTACTGGTACGGTGTGGTCCGGAATACATTTTCACGATGTTGCAATTCTTGTAAAAATTCAATAATAAAGCGGAATATTAATAAATGCACATAAAAATGGAATATATATAGAAACCAGATAAAAACAAATACAACAGTTGAGCGACCGTGCTAGAACCACGGAATTCGGGAATGCCTAACACCTTCTCCCAGATTAACAAAATTCCTTATCTAGATTTCTGGTTCGCGGATTGTTAACAGAGTCATATTTCCTCGGTACGGGATTCAACTGGTGACTTGGGACACCATTAATCTCCCAAGTGGCGACTCTGAATCTAAATAAATAAATCCCGTTCCGACTGTCCTTTAAGTGGAAAAAGTCCTTCCTTTATTATATCCCTTCCCAAGGTGTAGTAATTCGGTAAAAAGGAGGTGTGACACCCATCATACCAACAAGTACAAAGACATCATCCAAACTTATCCATAGCCTCAAAACACCCAGGTGAACATCACAACAAAGAATCAAGGCTCAAACCGAATAGAATTTCTCTTAAGTTGTTAAATATTCATTCTTTCAAAAGAGTGTCCGAATCACACTTAGACACTTCGGATTACTTTCAAACTTTGCATACAAGTTCAATTCAACTATATAGACCTATTAAAATTCCCTGAACACCGATTGGAGTCCAATTTCATCAAAATAAATTCTTGGTCAAACTTATGAACTCTTAAGTTCTTCAAATTGCTAACTTTCAACAAATAGTGTCGAATTCTCTAGGAACCTTCGAAACCAAATCCAAACATAAGTACAACTCCAAAATATCATACGAACCTATCAGAACAATCAAAATTCAATTTCGAGAGAGAGACACTCCTCCTCCCTCAGGGATCTGCAATAGAAGTGAGTAGTCGTGCCCCAAATTCCCATAGTCGGGGGATTGGGGAGGAGGGACATCTTCCTCTTGGGCGTCTGCATCATGGGGAGGAGATGTAGCAGTTGCTGGTGATGAAGGTATAGCTGGTGTAGAGGGAGATTACGCTGATGGTATTGTAGGTTCAGAAGCAGCTGCGATAGAGGCCGTGTTGTTTCCTAGTTGATCACCAACTGAAGGCAGAAGAGGCCCAATATCCGAACTCATAGGACTAGAAGTGGCAATCAGTACTGGAAAGGGTGAATCAACATTCTCCACCAAATCCATTTCTTCAAAGAATTCGCCTTCGGTTCGGGTTTCAAGCTCTCCAGATTGAGCATTCTATTGAGTTGATGAAGATCGTCTCCTCCTTTGGATGGAAGCCCGTTGATTACTAGCTTCCCTATTACCGTCAATAACCTCAATGGATGTGGCTAGCTCGGACGTGGTTTTCTTCACTTTCTTATTTTTACCCTCGACTGAGGAAGAACGCTTCCTTTTTGGTTGCTTATTTTCTTGCCAAGGACTCCAAGAAGAAGCTCTTGCACTAGAAGCAGGCCCGAGGGCACCAGTCCAGGTGAGAGACTCCTTCAACAACCTTGCAGCCTCTGCGGGATCGATCAAAACATCCTCCTCAAGAATAGAACCCTATGACAAACTTGAATCAAACAGCAAGGTAGGGTTAGCAGGCTTACTCATGTACAAACATGGAATAAAGGAAGATTTAGTTTACCGTGATTCTTAACCCTCCACCCGTATTTGGGGTCCAAATCCTTCCACCGGCGGGTTTCTGGCATAGTGATGTACATAATCTTCTGAACCCACGGTCTAGGCCATCAACCCTTGGTGTTGTCCATCGAGTTGCTAAAATAATGAAAGAACCAGGGTTAGCAATGACATGAAATAATCTTTTTTCTGAAAAAAAAACTTTAAACATACGTAAATGATTTCAGGATTCGGGGAAAGATAAAGTTATGACCAGGATGATATCCCTGGTAGCAACGACGACAAACTGCTCCATCCATCCGCTATCATTATAGTCATCCATGCTGGTAAGTTAAGCATGGTGGCCACACTTGCTGAAGTTTATTACCTCCCACAGAAGATTTTAGGGAGTAGAGGTTCATCATATGAGCCAGGGTGAAGGGCTCCTTCCTTTCCAGGCACAACCGCCGCAAACAGGCCACCGTTTGCCACACTGAAGGGCCCACCTGGGCCAAACAAATCTGGTACCGGTGGCACAACTCCAAAATCAAAGGGTCAAGCCCACTTAATAAGAATGGGCCCAAAGTGAAGGGGTACAAGTAAACATATGTGAAACCTTTATTAGTAAAGGTTACCCGCTCCACCAGATCGGGAGAAATTATGTTTAGGGAATGGCAATCGTAATATTCATTCACAGCAAAAATACTAAAAGGGAGAATAGAGGTAGGGTATCTACCAACAATCTAAGTTCGAGGGTTTGAAGTTGGGAACTTCTCTACGAAGTCCTTGGAAGTGTTCAGATGTTTGGGGATGATGGTGCTCATTGTAGGAGGGTCAGCATCAACATCACCTCTTTGTCTTTGCTCCTCTTCGAGCCCCCACCTAAAAGAAGACCAGAGTTCTTGTAAAAGCCTAATTTTTGTTTTTTCTTTTACACTATACTTTGGTATAATTATTTTGTGTGTGTTTGTATATTTTAGAATTAGACTTTTAGTTTAATTAGTTTGTTAAGGGGGTTAAGGGACTGCACTTTTCATTTTTAAGATGAATTTGCCCAAAATTGGATAAAATCAGCGGCCCAGACCCGGTCTAGACCTTGTGGTCTGAGAGACATCCAAAACGACGTCGTTTTGATAAATGAGGCAAGATTGAATCTTAGCCACTCATCATCACATGATCCGATGGTCCTCATTTAATCTCTCACTAAGGTATTTAAAGCATAGAGACCAAATTTTGCCCCTATTCTTTCTTTCCCCTCTCTCTTCTTTTCTCTCCTCTATCTCCACCACCCCCACGGTGGCTTAGCCGGCCGGAAATTGCCACCACCGGCGGACCACCTCCAAACCACCTTAAAATTTCACACTTTCTTCCTCTCAACCTCCTCTCCATGAATCAAAATCCCTAATCTTTTAAATACCTCTCGATCCCCGTAGATCTAGGCCAAATGCGAAACCCTAGCCGCCCAATTTTCCTCTTTTTTCTCAAATTAGTGACAAATCCGACCACCCTACCACACAAACTTCACATAAACATGTAGATCTCCACACTTTTCTCTAGTTTTACCCACAAAAAAAAATATCTACCGCCGGCCAAGCACCTTCACTGCCGCGACCACTGCTACCCGTCATCACTGCGATTTCGCGACCTCCCGTTGCTCTATTCACACTAGCCTCAAGCAAGGTTTTGCTGTCGATTTTCATCAAAACTAGCCTCCAACTCTCCGAAGTCATGGTTCCAATGAAAATCAATAATAGAAGCATACTCGAAGCCGTACCACTGTCCTGCCATGTCTCGCTGCCCAATAATCACTATGCCACCACTATTCGAACACTCAAATTTGGTAAAACTCGAACCTTAATGCTTTCCTCCGTGTTTTGAATTTTGTGTTTCTTTGTCATATTATCGTAGTTTTTTGTGTGTAGTGTAAATGTTGTTAGCGATCGTTTTGGTTAACTCTCAATCTAATTTCTGATTGTTTTGTTTCTATTTTAACTTAATTGTTTATTTTGGTTTGCCTCTGTCATGACCCTGGTTCGCCCTCCATGAACCATCGTAACGACACCTAGTCTTCTACGACTAGGTAAGCCTAAATTGCAGTAGATAAACCAAAGTGCGGAATTATAAAGCTTAAAATAGAATAAAGTGACATAATAGCGTTTAAAAGTGCCGCTCGACATACACAATATAAATTCTTGAAATCAATACAGTTCTTGCCCAAAACTCGGAAACCCATGAATCACAAGCTAAGGATCAGTACATAATGCTCTAACTCCAGAATAGTCTAAAACAAAATAAATACAGAAGGGTTGTAACTATAAGAGAGAATGGAGAGAGACTCCTCGATCTGTGGACGCGGCAGATATACCTTGAAGTCTCCGAACGGTAGCCTCGCCTCAAGGATGGTAAGTCTGAGTCGAAGTACTTGGTCTGCACATGAAAAACATACAGAAAAGGCATGGGTACACCACATCAGTACTCAATAAGTGCCAAGGCTAACCTCGATCGGGTAGTGATGAGGAAGGTAAGTGTCCTACTAAGATTAAATAAATATAGAAATGACAGAATAGGACAACCAGTTAACTTGAGAATCTATAGTAAGAATCTAATACAGGATAATAAGGAATTCAATAACTGTAACAAATATAAAGACAAAACACATGGAAATACCACTCACAACAAGGATGATAACCGTGGGATCTCTCAGTATCCTCAATATATGCCGGGGATCTCTTGGAATCCTCAAGGTATACGAGGGATCTCTTGGTATCCTCAATATACATGCTAGGGGATCTCTTGGCATTCCGCGCCTCAGTCCAAATCATAAATACGTATAGGGGATCTCCCGCGATGCCGTCCCTAGTCCTAAAGTAAAAACACACAGTAGCAACACAAGAAATGCTCAATTAAAACAGGGAATTCTAATCTAACACGCTTCACATAATTCAACTATGTCAGTTTAAGCAAATAAGCAGTTAAGTCAATTAGACATGCTTTTTCCTAAGCTAACAACATATTTAATTTGCAAGTAAAATGAAACAGGAACAAGGAACAAAATTGAAATTACTTAAAGAAAACCAAAATTTTCAACAATTATCTCAAGTACGCACTCGTCACCTCACGTGCAAGGCATTTCAATTATCAAATATATCAAATCCTAAGGGGAAGGTCCCCCGCATAAGGCTAGGCAAGCCACTTACCTCGAACAGGCTCAATAATCAACCTGAAACCATGCTCTTGTCTCGAGTACTCGACTCAAAATAGCCCAAATCTATTCAGTTAAATTTCATAATGTAAATAACACTTGAAGTAACTGATTCTACAAGGAAATTCTAAGCTAATACGCAAAATTAGGTTAAATAACCAAAATGCCCCTCGGGCCCACATCCCAGAATCGGGTAAAATTTATATTTTCAGAATCCTCATACTCTCACGAGTTCATGCATACAAAAATTATTCAAATCTAAGGTCAAACCCCCAATCAAAAGTCAAATTTTTAGGTCTAAGAGCTGTCTTCCAACTTTCCCAAATTTTCATCTCCAATTCGAATTTAAATGATGAAACTAACTATAGATTGATGGAATATAACTAGAAAGGGTTAAAGAATTGTTACCCACAGATCTCCTCTTCAATTTCCTCCCAAAATCTCCCTCTCCCGAGCTCCAATTCAAATTTCCAACTTTTGAAACCAAACCCTCGAAATTTCATATTTTTGCCCAGCTGTTTCTGCATCTGCGGTCTTGGGACCACTTCTGCGGTCCTGCTTTTGCGGAACAATTGTCGCATCTGTGACCTTCACTTAAGGCCCGATTTTTTCACATCTGCGGTTATCCTTTCGCAAATGTAGGGCCACTTCTGCGGTGAAGACCCCGCTTTGCGGTCCCTGCTGCCTTTCCTCTATTTCTGCTTCTGCGGTTACTCTGCCGCTTCTGTGGCTTTGCATCTACGGAACCCAAACCGTAGGTGCGGTTATGACAAAAAAATAGCTGAAGCTGCAACTTCCAAATCCCAAAATCTTTCCGTCAACCATCCGAAATCATCTCGAGGCCCCCGGGACCTCAACCAAACCTACCAACATGTCCCATAACCTCATTCAAACTTGCTCCAACCTTCAGAGTGCTCAAAACAACATCAAAACACCTACTTTTCATCGAATTCAAGCCTAAGAACCCCAAAAACTCTAAAAATACGCTTTCGATCAAAAAGTCTATCAAACCTCGTCCGAATAACCTAAAATTTTGCACACACATCATATTCAACACTGTAGAGCTACTCCAACTTCCGAAATTTCATTCTGATCCTCGGATCAAAATCTCACTATCGAACCGGAAACTTCAACATTTGACCTTTCGGCATTTCAAGTCTAAATTAGCTACGGACCTCCAAAACACAATCTGAACACGCCCCTAAGCCCGAAATCACCCAATGGAGCTAACTGAACCATCAGATTTCCATTCTGATACCATCTTCACACTGTTCCGATTGCGGTCAACTTTCCAACACTTAAGCTCTCATTTAGGGACTAAGTGTCCCAAACTCTCCGAAACTTAAAACCGAACATCCCGACAAATCAAAATAGCAGAAATAAATATAGGGAAAGCAATTAATAGAGGATCATGGCGTTAATTCTTAAGACAAATGGCCGGGTCATCACATCCTCTTACACTTAAACATTTGTTCGTCCTCGAACGAGCATAGAGACATACCTGAAGTAGTGAATAGAAGAGGGTAACGGCTGCGCATATCCTACTCGGTCTCTCAGGTCAGCTCCTCGACCGACTGACCCTGCCACTGAACCTTTACTGACACAATGTTCTTTGAGCTCAGCTTTTTAACCTGCCTGGCCAATAATGCTACTAGATCCTCAACATATGATAGATCCTTGTCTAACTGGACTGAATTGAAATCCAACACGTGCGACGGATCACCGTGATACCTCCGGAGCATCGAAACATAAAATACTGGGTGAACTCTTACCAAGCTGGGAGGTAAGTCAAGCTCATAAGCAACCTCCACAACACACCTCTATATCTCAAAAGAGCCAATAAACCTCGGACTCAACTTCCCTTTCTTCCCAAATCTCATAATGCTCTTCATAGGCAAAACCTGAAGCAGAAACATCACGAACCTTTCGGTCTGCATAGCTATTCTGTCTGGACTGGGCTGTACGGAGTCTATCCTAATTCACCTTAACCTTCTCCAAAGCATCCCGAACTAAGTCTGTGCCCAATAATCTAGCCTTACCCAGCTCGAACCAATCCAGCGGAGATCTACACCACCTACTATATAAATCCTCATACGGCGCCATCTAAATGTTGGACTGATAACTGTTGTTGTATGCAAACTCTGCCAATGGCAATAACTGAACTCAAGATCCTCCAAACTCGATCACATACGCACGGAGCATATCCTCAAGAATATAAATAGTGCGCTCGGATTGTCTGTCCGTCTGAGGGTGAAATGTTGTACTCAACTCTACCCAAGTACACAATTAATGTTGAACGCCTCTCCAAAACCATGATGTAAACTGAGTACCTTTGTCTAAAATGATGGAAACTGGAATACCATGCAAACAGAGAAACTCCTGGATATAAATCTCCGCCAACCGCTCCGAAAAATATGTAGTACACACAGGGATGAAATGCGCGGAGTTGGTTAGCCGATCCACAATAACCCAAATGGCATCGAACTTCCTCAAAGCCCGTGGGAGCCCAGATATGAAGTCCATGGTGATACGCTCCCACTTCCACTTAGGAATCTCTATCTGCTGAAGCAATCCACACGGTCTCTGGTGCTCATACTTCACCTGCTAAAAATTAAGCCACAGAGATATAAACCCAACTATATCTTTCTTAATCCGCCTCCACCAGTAGTGTTGCCTCAAGTCCTGGTACCTCTTCATGGCACCCGGATGAATGGAATACCGTGAACTGTGGGCCTCCTCAAGAATCAACTCCCGAAGCCCATCAACATTGGGTACACAGACCCAACCCTGCATCCACAATACTCCATCCTCACCAATGGTCACATCTCTAGTATCGCCAAGCAACACTTTTTCCTTGAGGACAAGCAAATGAGGGTCATCAAACTGACGCTCCCGGATACAATCAAACAAGGAAGACCGAGAGACACGCAAGCTATAACCTGATTAGGCTCCAAAAGTTCCAACCTTACAAACTGACTGGCTAAGGCTTGAACATCCATCGCCATGGGCCTCTCTGTTGCAGGTAGATAAGCCAAACTCCTCAAACTCTCTGCCCGGCAGCTCAAAGCATCGGCGACCACAATGGCCTTGCTCGGGTGATACAAGATAGTGGTATCATAATCCTTCAATAGATCTAGCCATCTCTTCTGATGCAAATTAAGGTCCTACTTGAACAGATGCTGCAAACTCCGGTGATTAGTATAAATCTCACAAGGCACGCCGTACAAATAATGATGCCAGATCTTCAAGGCGTGAACAATAGCAGATAACTCAAGATCATAGACAGGATAATTCTTCTCATGTAACTTCAACTGTCTGGACACTTAGGTAATCACCGTACCATCCTGCATCAATACCGCTCCAAGGCCAACTCCTGAGGCATCACAACAGACAGTATAAGACCCCGAACCAGTAGGCAATATAAAACTAGGGCTGTATTCAGAGATGTCTTGAGCTTTTGAAAGCTCTCCTTGCACTCTTTCGTCCACTGGAATGGAGCACCCTTCTAGGTCAATCTAGTCATAGGTGCTGCAATAGATGAAAACCCCTAAAAAATCGACGGTAATAACCCGCCAAGCCAAGAAAACTGTGGATCTCTGTAGCTGAGGATGGTCTGGGCCAACTCTGCACGGCCTCCACTTTCTTCGAATCCACCTGAATACCCTCTCTTGAGACCACGTGATCCAAGAATGCCACAGAATCCAACCAAAACTCATATTTTGAGAACTTAGCATACAACTTCTTTTCTCTCAAGGTCTGAAGCACTGTCCTCAGGTGCTGCTCATGATCTTCCCCGACTCCGGGAATATACCAGAATGTCATCAATAAAAACAATCATGAATGAGTCAAGATACGGCCGGAAAACACTATGCATCAGATGTATGAAGGCTGCTGGGGCACTAGTCAGCCCAAATGACATAACAAGGAACTCGTAATGACCATACCGAGTCCTGAAGGCAGTCTTCGGGATATCTGGCTCCTGAATCTTTAATTGATGGTAGCCTTAACGCAAATCAATCTTAGAAAACACATAACCACCATGTAACTGGTCAAACATGTCATCAATATGAGGTAAAGGATAACGATTCTTCACTTTCACCTCGTTCAACTGGAGATAATCAATACACATACGCATAGAACCATCCTTCTTCTTCACAAATAAGATAGGGGCACCCCAAGGTGATACACTGGGCCGAATGAGACCCTTATCAAGTAATTCCTGCAACTGCTCCTTCAACTTCTTCAACTCAAGAGGAGCCATACGGTACAGAGAAATAGAAATGGGCTGAGTGCCCAACAACAGATGAATGCCAAAATCAATATCTCTATCGGGCGGCATGCACAGAAGATCACTTGGAAACACATTAGAGAAATCCCGTACTACTGGACTGAATCAATAGAAGAAGTATCCATTCTGACATCTCTCACATAAGCTAGATACGCATCACAACCTTTCTCAACAATATGTTGAACCTTAAGAAATAACTCTACTGGGAGTGTGACCTAAAGTACCCCTCCACTCAACACGTAGTACACCTGGCATAGCCAACATCACAATTTTGGTGTGACAATCAAGAATGGCATAATGGGGCGACAACTAGTCCATGCCTAAGATAATATCAAAATTAACCATGCTGAGCAATAATAAATCAGCTCTGGTCACAAAACCACTAAGAGCAACCAAACACGATCGGTAAACGCGGTCCACAATTACAGAATCTCCCACTGGAGTAGAAACATAAATAGGAAAACTCAAAGAATCCCGAGATACACCAAAATGCAGAGCAAAATAAGAAGACATGTAATAGTAAGTGGATCCCAAATTGAATAAAACTGATGCATCCATGTGACATACCAAAATAGTACCTATAATGATAGAATCGGAGGCGATAGCCTCAGTACGGGCAGGAAGAACATAGTATCTGGCCTGGCCTCCCCTTCGAGGGCGACCTCTACCTCCTCGACCTCCACCTCTAGCTAGCTGGGCAGGTGGGGTAGCAGTTGGTGTAGTGATCATAGCCTGAGAACTCTACGGGGTGCACTGTGGTTGAGGAGTCTGTGGAGATACAGCCCTACCAAGTCTAGGGAAATACCTCACCACATGACGGGTGTCACCACACTCAAAATAAGCTTTGGGAGGACGTGGCAGCTGTGATTGGATCGGGCCAGGTCTGCTAAACTGACCACTGGAAGCACCCCGTGTAGGAGGCGCACTAGATACTGGAGGTGCATAATAAGGCTCCTTAGGCCTGGGTGGAGCTAGGATACCACCGGCTGCAGGAAGAGCTTAATGAACGAGATGACTCATATAACCCCTACCATGACGACCTGCAGCTGGGGCACGGGCACCAGAATAATGGCCTGACTCTCGAGACCACTAGGCCTCCTTCTCCTCTCTATCCCTAGCATATATACCCTCAATCCTCCTAGCAATGCTCACCACCTACTTATAAGATATATCCATCTCTAACTCACAAGCCATGCTAGACTTGATGTTGGGAATAAGCCCCTCAATAAACTGGCAAACCTTCTCGCAAACCGTAGAGACCAAAGTTGGTGCATGCCTAGCCATGTCGATGTAACGGACAACATACTCCGAGACAGTCATAGTACCCTGGCGCAAATTCTCAAACTCCACGCGCCAGGTGTCCCTAAGACTCCGGGGGACATACTCCCTCGTGAACATCTCTAAAAACTGAGCCCAAGTCAGGGAAGCTGCCTCATCCAGATTGTCTAACTCATAAGCACGCCACCACTGATAGGCGGCTCCTCGAAGCTAGAAGGTAGTGAAGGAAACCCTGCTCTATCCTGATATGCCCATAGTACGGAGGATACGGTAGCACTCCTCAAGAAATCCAAGGTTATCCTCTGAGGCTAGCCCGCTAAAAGTCAGAGGCTGATACTTTTTGAACCTCTCAAGCCTCTTCTGCTCCTCCTTTAAAACTACTGCCCTCTCCTCAGGGTGAGCTGGGGCTATCGACTGTATAGGAATAGCCTCTGGGACCTGATCAACATACACTCGCTGCTCAGGAGCGCGGGCGGCAGGAGTCTGTGCTCCTCCCCTGGCCTGGGATGTAGCTGCAGCAAGAAGAAGCAACCCTGCCTGAGCTAGAGTGGTGTACATAGTCATAAACTGTGTCAAAGTCTCCTAGAGTGCAGGAGTAGTAGTGGCAGACACATCAGGTGTCTCGACTCCGACTGGTATTGTCGGTGGTACCTCGGCAGTAGTTCGCGCAGGTGCTCTGGCTGCACCACGAGTGCGTCCTTGGCCTCTACCCCGGCCCCAGCCTCTGACAGCTCCTATAGGGGGTACGAGTGCCAGATTATCTCGAGTAGCACGTGTCCTCACTATCTGTGAGAGAATAAAAGACAAAAGTTTAGAATTGTGATATTAAAAATCTCGTACGACAAGGAATCAAACGAAGTGGAAATTTTCCTAACAGTAACATAGCCTCTCGTAGATAAGTACAGACATCTCCGTACCGATCAGCGAGACTCTAATAAACCGACTTGTGATTCATGACTCCTATGAACCTAGAGCTCTGATACCAAATTGTCAAAACCCCGGTTCATCCTCCGTGAACCATCGTGACAGCACCTAGTCTTCTACGACTAGGTAAGCCTAAATTGCGGAAGATAAATCAAAGTGCGAAATAAAACAGCTTAAAACAGAATAAAGTGACATAATAGCATTTAAAAGTGCCACTCGGCATAAACAATATAAATTCTCGAAACCAATATAGTTCTTGCCCAAAACCCGGAAACCCATGAATCACAAGCTAAGGATGACTACATAATGCTCTAACTCCAGAATAGTCCAAAACAAAATAAATATAGAATGGCTGTAACTATAAGAGAGAATGGAGAGAGACTCCTCCATCTGTGGATGCGGCAGGTATACCTCGAAGTCTCCGAACGGTCGCCTCGCCTCAAGGATGGTAAGTCTGAGTTGAAGTACCTGGATCTGCACATGAAAAACATGTAGAAAGGGCATGAGTACACCACAACGGTACTCAGTAAGTGCCTAGCCTAACCTCGATTGGGTAGTGACTGTTGATACCCAATTTTTCCCTATGTATTTTTAATATACCCAAAATACTTTTAAAATAATATATGTGTGCATATATAAGCACACCTAAGGGGTTTGGAAATTTTTAATGATTTTTTTAAACCAATTTATGACCTATTTTTGCACCATAAAATTCAATAATTATTTCCAAAACTTACCATTTTGGAGAATAATATATTTTATTCTTATATTTATATCAAAATATAGTTAACATGACTTTTTTGCATATTTTTACAAATTCGTTTGGTATTTTAAAACTAAATTGCATGTAATTGCAATACTAGCTTCTTTAAGATTTAATAGCATTTTTATATATACAAATTGATCCCAATATTTTTAAATTAATATTTACATATTATTTATTGACTCAGTGCCTTTAATTTATTTTTTAAATCATTTTTATTATTTTTATAAATATAAAAGGGGAAAACTGGCTATTTTAATTGTAGCCTCAATTCATTTCAATTTTAACCACATTCCCATTTCAATTTCAGCCAATTTCAAACCCAAATTGGACCAGCCCAATTCCAACCCCTGACCTAATTGCCTAAACCCGCCCGGAATCTTTTGAAATCCAGGATGTTGATCCTTTTGATCAACAGCCACAAATCATTCTTTCCTTTTTAATTATACATGACCTAACCCTAACCCTCATTTCCTCTTCGACTGCTGCCCTCAAACTCTCTCTCTCTCTCTCTCTCTCAAACGCTCTCAAACACTCGAAAAGCCCTAATCGTTATCTTCGTCTTCTCCGACCAATCTCACCGGAGCCCATGGCTTCTCAGGCCATGGACGGCCTGTGCTCACTCTCCTTCACTCCTAAGTCATGTTTGTTGAAGATTTCGAGGTCCAACCTCAAAGATGTCCATTCAGATCTTCCACAGATCTGAGGTCCTGTGGCCTCTCCGGCTCCATTCCGACGTGTTCGAGCTTTAAAAGACCTAGCTATGGTTCAGACCTGTTCGAGACCAGATCCTTTCCAAGCCTTCTCATTGCTAGGGTTTCTGAGAAACCCTAAAAGCTTGTTCGAGGTTCCTTCTTCCTTTATTTTCTTAGATCTGTTATAGATCTGTGTTATACTCGAGGTTTTAAAGCTTTTCCCTAATTTTCTTTCCAAAACTAGTCTGTTTCAATTTAGGTCTTTCAAAATCTTAAAAAATGATTTCCGTTCCTTCTTTTTCTTCTTTCTTTATGTGAATCTGCCTATTTATGCCATGTTTTATGAGTTTTTGCTTATGTCTTGTATCCTTTCCTCGCATGTCTTCTCCTATTTGCTGTTATTACGCATGTGCTTCTATCTGTGCTCTGTTATTTCTTCTACTGGTTTCTACAGCATGTTTACATGTCTATCTTATATGTTCCTTTACTATTTTCTTACTGAGTCTTGTTTGCCTTTACCGGACCTGTGTTTGAGTTCTAAACTTATTTCATCTACTGTTCCTAAATTCTATGTCACCTCTTTTCTCTCCTGAACTTGCTTGAGTTCTGAGCTTTTCTTAAACCTGTTCTTTATGATTTTTTCACTATGTTGCTTCGAACTTGCTATTGTATCTGTGTGCTCTGAAAGAGACCTTGAGTCTGTTTAAATGATTTTCCTTCTCCTTTCTGTACCCTACTCGAATTGAAACCCTAGGGTTTGGGGTTTTTGCGAGTTTTGGGTTCTGTGTTGGGATTAGGGTTCTATTTAGGTCCCCGGGCTCTCTCAAACTCATGCGAAGTCTATAAACTGAGCGGGAACTTTCCTCTGCTTATGATTTTGAAACTGTCTACGCCAATCTTTTCTGTCTTGTTTGATACTTGTGTGCTTATATATGAGGGCTTTTCTTTCAAAAGGGTTCTGCCAACTTGTAATTGATTCCAATTTCCTTTTAATAAGGCTCGATTGATTTGTTACTGATTTTTCCAATTAAACCTTTCCTCACCCTTTTTCTGACTAAGTTCATTCGAACACAGCTTTCAATTTACTAGTTGTTTGATTGATCTACTTGCCTTATTTCTCACAAATCATGTACCATAGGATCCTTGCCTTAAAGAAAAAACTCTGTGTATTTACCTGTGTTATGATACTTTGGAAAGATTTTTAATTGTTTCTCTTTGCTTAGTTATCCCATGCCCATTTGAAATCAAATCCCTTATCCAAAGAGAAATCCTATGTGATTGATTAAAAATTATTTTCTTACCTCTTTTCTTACTTGTCTTCTGCACTATAAAAAGGGACTACTCTTTCTGCTCTTACATACTTCGGAATTCAAAAAAAACATTACAGACCTTACAAACACTTCTCACAACTACACACGACAAAATTGCAATACTTTCTCTACTACTTCTTTCTCTACTTCTAATACTGAGCACTCTACTCCTCTTCTCTTTTACTGTCTGAAACATTCTTGAGTTCCTTTGAGCTCTCAAGTATTTGCTGAAGAACTTGAGTTTGCTCCTGCTGACTTCTGGCTATTTACTTGCTCTTATTGTCCTGTTATTCTAGTGTTTGCAGCCGGTATGTCACTCTTAATTAAATACTGCCCCTCCAATATGTGATTACTTTTCTCCTAGCCTGTTACGCTTTTTTGCACTATGCATCTACATCCTAGTCTGTTATGCTTTCTTTCTTTATGTTTCTGCACTCTTAGTCTGATATGCTTTCTTTCTTTCCTTGTGTTTCTGTAAATGCTCCTCTATGTGAGTCCCTTCCCTTTAACCCCTTTGTATGAGAGTATAGTTCCAGTCATGGCAGCATCATATTATTA
Source organism: Nicotiana glauca (assembly GCA_026770625.1). Classification (NCBI taxonomy): domain Eukaryota; kingdom Viridiplantae; phylum Streptophyta; class Magnoliopsida; order Solanales; family Solanaceae; genus Nicotiana; species Nicotiana glauca. The sequence goes on from MU728997.1 coordinate 146,975, forward strand.
CTGCCCATGACTTTGAACTAAGTTCTTTTGAACTCTTACTCAAACCAATTCCCACTTCCCTTTCCCCTTTATGTGCTGAGCCTTGACTCAAGTCTGGTGGTGTCCTGATCACCATCCAGACTTAGGTCTGACCTCTAAGGTCTGCTCTTAATTTGTTTGGACCAAGCAACTGGTCAGGGGTGTGCCAGTCTACACCCATGGCTAGGCATGACTACCATTTTCTATGGTTCCCTAATCCCTCTCTCACTTTTCACTTATTCCTAGTTCTAAGTTCTTCCCCCTTTGGTAAGTCATGCTTTGGGACCCTGGAGCTCCCTCTGAACTTGGATGCCTGAGGACCGGCTATTCCACACTGCACTATTCTGTTCTAATTTTTATCCAGAGTGTAAGCACTGCCTGGAGCCCTTGAGGCTCTTTGGAACTCTGAAACACTTTGGATAAGAGAAGGCTTTGGAAATCTGGATCCCGGAATTGGTTAAACGCATGTTGTTGGACATCAAGATTGAATTAGGCTGCTTGGATCCAGCTGTTAGCTTTTGATATATCTTTAATTTCCAGTTTTGATTTGTAATAATCTTTGTATGAAACTTGGGGAATATAATAAAAGGGTGTGGGAGGGGTTTACTTTCTTGCATCAATAAAAGGGTAGATATCATGTCTTTAGGACTTTAATTTCCTTACTAGACATCCTGCCTATAGGTTTGTTTAATATTTTAATTCAGTCACCTAGATGCCATGCCTATAGTGTTTAACGCTTAATCATATTGCAAGTCATTAGAAATCCTGCCTATAGGACTTAATATTCATGTAATCAGTTGCATATAGAAACCATGCCTATTGGAAGTGCATATGCGTTAGGCAAACCATAGGGTAATCAAACAATCACTCTTTCATCAATTCAACAACAGGTCTTAAAATCAAATATAGATATCATGCCTATAGGAATTCGTCTCAAACTTGCCTGATTCGTTTTAAGCAATAACGTTCTGTCAACCGGTCTTTAACGTTTTAATGTCATGTTTTCAATAAAATTATCATAAACCAGTATGTTTTTTTTACTCCTCAAATCTGCATCCTTCTTCAGAAATAGTTCTTTTAAATCTTCTGCCTAAATGTTTTACTCGGTCCCTGAAACTGTCTTTCAAAAACAGTCCTGCAACTCCTCTTTCCCTTAAAATATTCTCACTTTCTGGAACTCTTTCACAACTCTCCTGTGTTTTACTCAAACAGTCTTTTATTTTCTCCTTTAACTCTTTTGCATTAGTCCATCATTTCTTTTCTGAAATCAGTACTTTCTAAATAAATCGTTTAAAATACTTTAATAATTCCTAACAATAGGATCCAAGTTGCCTAATGCAGACTTTCTGTCTAAACGTATGTATTAAACCAATCCGCTCGCTGCTTAATTTTTAATTTTTAAAGACCAAACCAGTATGTGTAAAGGCATGACAAACTATATGTTATCTAATTTATAGGGTTTATGTGAGCCTTGCCTGCTTGTTTGTTCATTCCCCTACTTGTTACTTGCCTTTTTTGAATGTCGATTAGAATTTTTGTCCTTTAAACTCCACAAAGGCCCCATCCCTTTCTTCCCCTTTTAGGATTAGAAGTCCTAATACCCGGGACTGATAGTTTGGGACGGGTAGTAGCATGCAATAGGCAAACGATACCATTTCGCGTTCCAATACCTTAACGGGGTGGGAAGGGTAGACATGGAGATGGTGATTACACAATAAGACTATGTGCACAATCAGGTGCCGGTGTTGTGAGAATGATCCATGTAATGTATAAACCTAGGACCCCCCTTTTCCCCTTTATTAGTTTAATAATTTTTCAGAACTTTTAAAAGTTGTCCAGTCTTCAACTTCCGTTCCTTGTACTTCTTTCAAGTTACTTGTACCAATTATTTAACCCATTTCCTTTACTTGTATCTCTTCTTTA
>MU728997.1:167672-182969 GCA_026770625.1 Nicotiana glauca
GTTCCAGCAAGTATAATTGTCCAGTATAATATACTGGAGTTTGGAGCACTGGTGCTCCAGTCTCCCGCAAATTTTACAGGAGTTAGTAAAGTATACCGGTCCAGCATAATATGCTGGAGTTCGTACATAAATGCACCAGAACTCCCGTATATTATACTGGACCGGTCCTGTTGCAACAAAAAAGTGGCTATTTTTCATTGACTTGGTAAACGCTGACTATTTTTCATCGACCAGTGTGAAAACTGGCTATACCATGAAATTTTATCCTTTTTTTTGTAAATAATTCCAGCAGCCCAATACCAAGTGTATTTCCATAGCTGGCCCATTTTCACTTGCTAACAAGGCTGATCCAACTTTCAATACCATGTTTGTCTCACAATTAATTTTTAATAAAAAATCAGTTTCTCTACAAATTAAAATAATTTAATTGCTTTCTTAATTAATTAATTTAAGCGCTAGGCAATTAGTAAGCGCGCTTTAAGTCATGTAATCACTTGCGTAGCATGATGTTTAACATTAAATAAATTAATTCAATAATCTCATACCATACCCATGATTTTTTGGTTAATTTTTAATTTAATTAATCTTTTGCTAAAATTACGTATTCGATTGTATAGCGCGATAATTGACTAATAAGTTTCAAGATTTTTTTTTTCAAATGTAGTAATTTCTTAAAATTACTATAAATAATTGATTGTCATAATTTCGGATTCGCTTGCGAGGCACAATTATGATAAGTTAGTTTTGTTATTCGACAACATAATATTATGCAAATCATTTTTTTTAATAATTCTAATAATCAAGAAATAAAAGTGGATAGGTAAAAATTATATAAATTACAGTTTGTCCAAAATTAATTTAAGCTAATTTTAGTCAATAAAAGCGACCGTGCTACAACCACGGGACTCGGGGAATACCTTACACTTTCTCCCCGGTTAACAGAATTCCTTATCCGAACTTTATTTTTGCAGACCATAATAGAGTAAAATCATTGATTGACTAGGGATTCAAATAAAAGGTGACTTAGAACACCCAAAAATTAATTTCAAGTGGCGACTCTGTAAATAAAATCATCCCTACTCATCACTTTAATTAGAAAAACTCTTTAACCCACACTTATCCACATTACACATATCTTTTTTGGGGGTAGAGAAAAGGGGCATGACAGTTCTTAAAAGAATTAGTATAAGAAGCCATAATGAGAAGAAGATGATAGAGTTTTTGAATAACAAAGAGAGATGAAAGCAGAAGAGAGTTAAATGCAAAGAAGTTAGAGAGTTTATGAAGTTATTAGAAGTGAAAGAGGAAGAATGAGGCGTACAAGTAACGATGTAGGCGGCTAAAATCGTGGCCATGATTATCTTGAGAACCGGCGAAAATATTGCTAAATCGTGGAGTAATACATGTTCGGGGTATTAAATGCGAGGAGATATGCGTCCTATCAAGCGTAAGAAACTTTTCAGAAGTGTTCATAAAATTTTCCGCCAAGAAGGAATCTTCACCAACTTCCTTGTGACGCAAAGATGTGCCACTGAAAAGAAGGGGGATTATTTGTATAAGGTAAAATCGGGTTATATTAAATGCTCGAATGATAGCGTGACACGTGGTACCAGAGGCACATGAAAGATGAAGTGAGTGGAAACCAAGACCGAGGACAACAACTTCAGTTGGCACCGGGTAGATCAAGAAGGGAACATAGTCAACGAAAGCAAATGAATATTTATCACGAGATGAAATTTAATGAAGAATATTCCTCGGCATTAAATATATAGCTGTTGTAGAGAATTTTGGCATTCATGGCCTGCCGTTACATATTCATCATTGACTCCCATTATTGTCATTTAAGAAGGGCTTGATCCTAGTACCTTGTTCCCTAGGTATACCTATAAATGGTGGCTTCAACAACCATTGTAACACACGAAAATCTCTGACAATCTTATGCATACACTATTCCCAAGCTAAATAATACTTTATTTTCTGTCTAATATTATTCTATTGCTTCCTTCGGAAGCTTTGTGATCATGCCCAACTCTAGTCCTAAAAAGGATAAGCGATCGCTGCAAATATAATCTGGTCTAAAAGTCCGGAGTCGAATCCTACAGAGAACTAAGGCTTAGTTGTATTTGTTTATATCACCACGAAGACAAGATTGAAAATAAATAAACAGTTGAAAACTAACTATGCTTGAATTGTAAACAATTGAAATAAAGGTCTAAGGTAATGGTTTCCCCCGTTGTTGCTTAGTTGTATGTTTCTTATAGCTTTGACTTAGTTGCTTTTATCAATCATGAACTCTCCAGCTATCATAAATTTCTCTCAAGCAATTATGATAATTTACTAGACGCACTCTCTCAAGCTACGCTAGCTAGGTTCGCATTACAGTTCACTTAGATCGTACCTGAGGTATCGTTATCTATAATCCAACCTCTAAACACTCGGTTATGACTCTCGCCTATACTCCGGGAGTGATGTTGTTTAAACAACTATCTAAAGATGCACTCTCTCTCAAGCAGATACATAATAAATAGGAACAGCCAATTGAGGATCCTTTCAATTAACCACAATCAAAATGTAGTTGAACAAATAGAGATAAACAACCAATCCAATACTATATTAATATAACAACCAAATCATCCCCAACGGGTTTTACCAAAACCCTAGAAAACGAATTAACTATTCATAATAGTAACAATACTAAAAATCATAACCAAAAATGAAAAATAGGAAGAGAAAGGAAAAACTTGTTGAAGAATTCTCCGCCTTGCTCTCAATGTGTTCTTACCTCCTTAGGTCTAATTTGTGTCCAAAATATGTCCCTCTCTCTTCCAAATAGGTTTAAGACGCCTTTTATACAATTTGGAATAGTGTAGGTCCAAAATAACCTTATACTGGAAGAAATATGACTTTATTTTACGCCTGGAGAGGCGCGGCCGCGGCCAAAACGCGGTAGGACCGTGGCCAAACATGGTCTCTGATTTTCTGCCTCGGTCAGTTCCGCGGTTGTAGTTTCGACTGCATTTGTCATCCTGTTTCGTTTGGAATTTGGAAAAATATAAAAAGTGAAAGTTATATTCCTTTGAGTTAACTTTCCAACCATATATTGTGGAGCCCAAATGGAGTTCTGAGCAAAAAGTTATGTCTATTTTACTAGATAGTGCGCAATATACCTCCTCGAGTCTTCATTTTGTTGTTTTATCATCTGTTGATCCCCGAATACGATCCCGACTTAATTTCTTGGGCTTTTACTCAGATTTTAAAGCTCCAAATCACTTGAATTCATTCTATAACATTTATATAGCTCGGAATCACTCCTACAAGGCATAAAACACACCGCTAGTGAAAACACTAGCGATTAAAGCGCAACCTCAACTAAAGTGCAGTAAATTAGAGCGCAATAATAGATTAAAATATGTTATTATAGCCTATCATCACCTTGTCCCCGAAACCAGGCTATGTGCTATTTATGTCGATTTCAACGCTAAGTCTTATATTTTTATTTAATTTATTTATCATTTTTGGATCAAATTAGTTTGCTTGTCTATAAACCACATAACAGATTCAACTGTACTGTTTTACAGGTAAACAGAAATACGAGACGTTATTGGGATAGACTGCATTGTGAATGCTGAAAAATCTAAAAGTAAAAACTTAGATAGTGTAGGTAAATAATGAGTGGCATAGTAAGACTAGTATAACTAACGTATTAGTTATTATTATAATATACTTCTATTGCAAGTTAGTGAATTAGTTGGAAAGATACTTGTTATAAGATAGATGTGACAACTTCAATTAGTGTGTTTCAATAAGAATAACATATTTCTATATTAAAAAATATTTTACTTTAAACTTTATGTTGCAACCTTATGCCTTTGATTTTACAATCACAGAAATGCCAATATCATGTGCTTTAAATCACTTATCTAAAAAATCTTTCTATTTTAATTTTAGGCAAAATACATCATTTACCCCTTGACCTCGAGGCCAAATTCCCCTTACACACGTTTTCAACACAGGCAATCGTTTACATACTTAACCTTTTCAAAGTGTCTCTAAGACACACCTGTTCGGTGCTTGACCACTTTGTTCCCAACAAGTATATGTCATACACCATTAATATCTTGACACATGTCATTAACTTAAAAAAATTACATTTAAAAATCTCAATCTTCTTGAAAAAAAATTAGAAAAACTTCATCCTTCTTAATCTACCCAAGGCATCATTTTAGCCAAAATCTATCTCTCAAAATGGCTATCAGCTTTACGAATTAAAAGCTAGATTTTGCAGAACTGATTAACTAACAATGAGTAATATTTATTTGTAGGTACTTTCTTTCTCTAAACTTTCCGAATGAGTTTTCTCAAAAAAAAAAAAAAACTAATTTAACTTGGAGTTGGAAAATTCCAATTTCAATTACCTGCTCATCATTTGAAGTTTCTTCATTTAACTCCTTAATACCTTAACATTCAAAGTTGTGATTTTGAATTTTAATTTCCAACATTAATAGTGCTTGAAAATTAGAACATTGGGGATTGTGATGAAGAATTTGAAATGAGTTTCATTGAATTAGTGGCAAAATAGTAGTTTTTTTTCCTTTGTGGTTTATGGGTCTTAATATTGAATTGACGGAAATGAAAAAGATTTATGATGTAGCACAGATTGAGGTAGGTGATGTTGGGCGGTGACAATGGAGGATGGCGGCGAAGCAGCGATGAAGGGATGGTGAAGATGGAGGCTCAAAAACTTTAAAAATAAATAAATTTAAGATTGATTAAAAAAATGATGAAAAAAGAAGATAGATAAAAAATAAGAAAATGAAAAGAACTGAACACGTGTCCTCAATTTATAGCCCTATACACAAAAAATTAATACTCACACGCAATGCCAGGTGAGTAAAAGTGGTGTGTTTTTGACACAATTTTCAAAGGTTGCTTATGCAAAAAGTTACCCGTATCAAAGGAGTGTGTCATAGGGATTTGACCTCAAGATCAGGGGTAAACTATGTATTCTGCTTTAATTTTATTTATATCTAGTCAAAAACCTTCACATAACAATAGGATGAAGGGCGTAAGAACTTGTGTTTTTACGTCTCTGAGTCCCTCTAGTAAGCATTTGACATCATTATGGGTTAAAACACATTGTAAGATGATAGCATACGTTTCTTTTATTATAGAACATACTAAATGTCAACCAACTTGACCATGGATCAAGTGATCACCAACGTATATTAAAAATATGATCTCCATGCATGAGACATGATCAAAGGAATATGGCATTCCCTTTTCCCTCTTTTGGGCGGAGGAGTGGGTATTTTCTTTTGGTCACCTATAGTTTGAGATGTCTAAAGAAAGAAAAAAGAGAGCAATTGAGTAGAAAGCAAGCAAAATAAAAGTCGAACTTTGGGGGTCTTTTTTGGGATGTCAAGGCAAGCATCTATGCCTTATTAGTTTTGGCAATTATATTGGCGTATAAACATATCCTGACACGCACAACTACATGCTACTTATAAACTACAAGTATTTGAAGAAAAATTACATTGAGTTATGATCGCTTTACACTTTTTTCCTATCGTGTTTGCATTTCTTCAATCACACATCTATCCGAGGCAATCAAAGAATCTAATCTTCCAGATATAAGGTATTATATATTAGTCAGTACCACTTTAAAATTTCTTGCTTCTAGCTATTGCTGCTTGCATCACTACTAAATAACTAATACAAGTGAAACCACCAGCTATAGCGCTCTTAAAATCTTTGAAATATCTATTTTTCAGGAGAGACAGATAAGACATCCCGACATTCGTACGTTTTGATATCATCAATAATAGAGAAGGGGATCATGAAAACTCCATCTCATCATCACTCAATGCTATATGTTTTAAGCCTTCTTCTGTGTTTTGCAGCTTTCTTCATCGTAAATACTGGTATGCACATTCCACTCATTACCTAAAAAATCCTTTATGATATTGTAATGGCCTTAGGTATCTGCTTTCTTCAAAATCAGGTTATCTTGTCACCTTACTTCACTAACTTTCAACATCAAAATGAAGAAGGTTATTTCCTGGTAAAACTTTAACAACGCCATATTCTCGCATTTGTAAAGAAGAATATATTTTTGCTTTTGCCTAATGTTTGTATAGTGGGGAAAAATTGTCCACATTTGGTGTGTACAAAAATCTAATGAATACATGATGAGTGTCGTTTGATTGCACTTTATCATGCATTTAACCATACTGTATACGAATTCATATTATATATACTAATAATGCAATGTTTAAACACAATTAATGAATTATAATCTGTCATAACAAGTTAGGTATCTCTCTTTTACTTGACTACCAATTAATGTTTTTCCTTTAATCAACTTATAAATAACTTGATTGTGTAAATATTTTTTACATTATTAGTGCATACACTTAAAATTATCATTATTATTCTCATGTCAATTATAACAGTTGACATTGTAAATTAATGTGATTTGGTGTAGGCGGCATGTTTTGATAAACGGTCTCCATATTTATGATACTAGAAATATACACGATAGGACAAGTTGTAATTCTAACGTTATTAGGTTACAAGCCTATTACTAGAAGTACGTACTTAGAATCCGTTTGGATTAGCTGATTTGAAGTAGCGGATAAACATTAGGTGCTGAAAAACACTTTCAAGTGCTTAAACTGATTTAATAAATAATCAGTTACGTGTTTAGATATAAGTACAGAAATTGATAATAATTTGCTGCAGTATTTGATAAAAAAAGTGTTGATAAGTTTTTTTTCTGTTAAAATGGCTTATGTTGAATGCCCCACTTTGAGAGAGTGAGTATTGATGTAGGCGTTTTGATCTAAAAAGGAATATTTTAAGGATAAAATAGTAAAAATCTTGGTCAAACTTAAAGTGCTTATAAGTTAAAAATTCATAAGCTGGGGGTGACCAGCTGATGTCTTTTGGCTTATTTTTTATTTATAAGCATTTGGCTTATAAGCACTTTTAACTTTACCAAACGCATAGATAAATCGAGAAGTTCTTATAAGCTATTAGCCAAACACCCTCTTACTGTATCATTTGTATTTGTGTGAATGCAGATGCTAGAAAATTAAGTTCAGAGCACATTATTGAATCATCAGAAATCAAAGGCTTGAGGCGCTTCGACGTGTATTTACCTTCAGATGATTCGTCCAATTCAGGACCATATGGTGTCAGTTCTCCCTTCAATTTGCCACCTTATGATTCCCTTCCTCCTGTTCCAGATACCCCTCCTTTCTGTCTTAATCCACCTTCACCTTTCACTCTTCAACCTCCACCCAGTGGAGGAGGCCCAATTGTAAACACACCTCCAAGCCCATCATCCACTATCATCCCAAGCCCACCCCAACAATATCTTCCTCCTATAGTCATTCCCAACACACCCCAATATTTTGAACCTAGTCCTCCCACAACAACTGTTCCAACCCCAACAGGACCCGTTTTCAGCCCACCTTATTATTACGAGCCCAGTCCACCAAGTTATTATAATCCAATTAGCCCACCCACTGGGATTTTTCTTCCACCAGTGATTTATCCACCTCCGGCAGTGCCTCCACCCCCACACATAGCGCCAGCCACGGCTCTATGGTGTGTGGCAAAGCCGTCAGTGCCAGACCCAATCATTCAAGAAGCCATGAATTATGCATGTTCATCTGGAGCAGACTGTGACCAAATTAATCCCAGTGGATCATGCTTTCAGCCCAATACTTTATTCGCACACGCCTCTTATGCCTTCAATAGTTACTGGCAGAGAACTAAGGTGGCTGGTGGCACTTGTGAATTTGGAGGCACGGCCATGCTTGTCACAGTCGATCCTAGTGAGTTCCTACGAAATTATTGCAACATTAAAGTAACTGAATTTTAACAGCAAAGTCATAAAAAACTATTTTTTTGTCATATAATATGAGGAAGTAGTAGTTGTATGACTTGTTATCGTGGATAAAGTTCAATGAAATTAATCTCAATTGGTAGTAATAAAATAACAACCATTTTGCCAGGCTCCTAATTGTTTTCATTTTCTTTGTTGAACAGGTTATGATGGATGCCAATTCAACTATAATGAATGGATGACCTGATTTTTGTTGTTTCATACTACGAGGAATAGTTCAAGAAAAGGATATCGCACCCATCCGAAATTTTGTAATTTTCAACACGATTTTCAGGTGGATGCATGCCAGAGTGCGGATTACGTACTCCAATTCTCTTCCGTCTAGGATTAGAAACAACACGTCTTTCCTTGACGAATACCTCTCTCTTCTTATAGTAATTTGAAATTGAAAACGGAAATGTAATTGCAAATGTCATTAATGGGATTTAACATGATCTTGATATATTTTTGTAATAGTACTACTAATAAATTAAAAATATAGCATCTTCTTTTTAACTTACGCACTTGCGTCCAATCAAAAGTTAACATATTATTTCCAGACCAAAGAAATAAACGTAACAATGATGTTATAGTCGTTCATTGAGAATTTTATTTTGTTTCTCTAGCACGTGCTTCGATATCTTTCATTGCTTCCTGTTACTTTAAAAGCATACACGTCCACGGTGAATTCAGTGCTCTAGCCTATAACTTTATGCACACCCTCTTTCTTTTTCTCCCTTTTGTCACGTACTTAGCCTTGAACTAAGTTCACGTGCGGTACTTGATAACTCGCTTACGTTCTTGCACAATTTTTTCACAATTTTACTATACCAAATCAGACTAAAATATTACATTCAAGATTACTAAGGAAATGCTAGATACGAAAGACAAGAGAATTTTGCCAAATAAGTTTTTTGTATTGTAGAGAATTTCATTATTTTGCTTGGTGAGTAACAAATGAATGACCCTCTTTATATACTAGTATTCAAGGGCTAGTGTATAAATATTAATTGTAGTACAAGTCTCAAGTATCGTATTATATTAAAAGTGGGAAGCTTTGACAAAGTTAAATTACCAAATTATCCATCAAAAATTGAATAACCCTTTTGCCCTTTATTTAAACACCATTCTTGTATCAAAAAATAAAAACATCTCATCATAAAATAAGTTTTTAATTTTTTTACCACTCTTTATGTAATGAAAGCATAAAATACAATATATGACGTATGAGTTGGCCCTTGCAACTTGTGTAATCCTTTTGTATTCCCAACCAAGTTCTTCTAAATTCTAATAATGTAACTGAAACTCTTTCACTTCTTTGTCATTTTCATATTCTTCTAGATGTAAGTAAATTTTACCAGTTATACATTAAGTTCACACACGATAGCGTTAGAGCACACGAACAGACATTGTGTCATATATCAGTTATGCAATTTAATGAATAGCCAAATTAAAGGTCTACAATATTAAAGAGATTAATTTGATTCCCATGGTGCACCAGCTTATATGGCGCAACTCAGGAATACTAGATTATTGGATTAGGAATATTGTTGATGTCTTCCATTTTCCCTTGCAACTTTCCACATAAAGGTATGCTGATTTGAGATCCATCGCATTGGATTCAAGAGATAGAATATTATTCACGGTGACGGTTTTATGTAATTTTACGTTGTTTTGGTAAGCTTGTTTGTTCTCAAACTTAATTTTGTTGCATAATTTGTATTGTACTTTTTCACTTTATATATAGCATCAGATGCCTATACAATATGCTAAATTGAGAACTTTTCTTATCTCTTGTTGGATGTTCTGCGAGGATTGGGGTTAGCATAGGGAAACGTCTGAAAACATAGATGCTAAAAAGACTACATTTTCACTCAGTATAATAAAATTGTTTGGCAGCAGATAAATGTATAATGACCATGCATAAGATTTCAAATCTTAAACTCTAATACATTATTGAGGCTTTAAACCTTTTTTTACCCTATGTTCTTTGGCTTGCTCTAGATCTCTTAAGAATATCCACATTGTTATTCCGAAAAATAGTTAAAGTTGTTAGATCCATGTTAGTTCTTTTAACTTATGGTGTTGTCAACCAATCCTTGTTTGTCTACACGTTGGTATTTGAAAATGAAAGAATCTATATAACCTATTATTTCAAGAGATAAAAGAATATTTAAAGAAAAAAGGTATCACAACATCAATAAAGTAGAGTATATTGCCTTTATATTAGGGGTGTACAAAGAAAACCGACAAATCGCACCAACCCGATAATCCGAGTCAAACCGAGAAAAAAAGCCCGACTATGGTTTGGTTTAATTTGGTTTGGTGTTGGAAAAAAAAACCCGACCATAATGGTTTGGTTTGGTTTTAACTAAAGAAAGTCAAACCGAAACTAAACCAACCCGACATTAAATATATAGAAATTTTATATATAAATATACTTATTGTGATGTAATTTATGAATATTTCGTAAAAATATTCATAATTTTATTTTTTAAGGTATTATTTCAAGGTTGCACTCAGAACTTTTGAATGTTCCAATAAGTTTTATAGCCATTAGCATTAGTAAATTAAGTAATGCTAACAAAAGTCCAAACCAAAATCAAATCAATACTAATGCTAACAATTCAATTCAATACTACGAACGAGAATTTATTGAATATCAATTTTTTATTTTGCAATAATTTAGGTAAAAATGCATAACCTATTTTATTTTTTCTTTAGCGTTTAGTCATATAATTAATACTCCCTTATTAGTCTACTTATTTTATTATGACTTGGTACTTTTAGATTATGTTTATTTTTATTATGACTTTTTAATTAGCAATATTTATATTACATAATTTTATTGTCTTTATTATTGAATATTTTAGGATACTGCCATGACACATTTCATATTTTGTATTATTTTTTTTGGAAAATACTTTATATAGTTGTATCTTACTAGGATTAAAGAAATATTTTAAGCACAATTTTATATGTTTTGTTCTACTAAGATTTTACCCGAAAAAGTCCGAATAACCCGAAAATTCAAGAAAACCCGAAAAAATCTGAGAGTAAAAAAATCGATTTTATTGGTTTGGTTTGGTCTTTAGATTTAATAACCCGACACAATTGGTTTGGTTTGGTAATTATAAAATCTGAACCAACCCGACCTATGTACACCCCTACTTTATGTTTAGCTTTTATTCTCACCAATATTGAAAATCATATCACATGCCTTGCTTGATTTACTCTTCTAGATAAGATGTAGAACCTTCTCAATAAATTATAAATTGAGCTTTTATCATCAGTCTCAATACATGACCTTTTTAAATTAAAAAGTATCATCTAAATATAAATTTTAGTTTATCAAATAATTATGATGTCATATATAGCAGTAATATATATTTATTTCATATTTTGCTAATTGAGCTTTCACTTTTTAACCTTTAATATGATTTTAAAAAGTTTGTACTAATTAACAGGAGATACACGTGCAACACACGTGTCCAGATAATAGTTTATAAGATAAGGACTTTCTCTAGAATTCTCTACATGGATAGAAGATTATAAGGACTTTCCTAGCAAATCCATAAGGACATAGGATCTTCCAAGGGAAATATTCATATTTCTCTATAATCTTCCCATAAGTGCTAGCTCTCTTCCTATGTAAGCTTCCACTTGGCATAAAGATATGCCAAATGACGTCTATGTGGCATGATGACATGGAGGGTCATTGCATTATCTCCCACCTAATGTTGCAATGGCCGCGACTCAATGCTGTTGCATAAAATCTCGGATATTATCTTTGAATTGCCACAAGTCTTCATACCGTTCCCACGTGACCTCCTCTAGTGATTAGTCTGTCTTGCCTACCTTTCCAACCCCAATGATCTCACCTTTCTTACCATTTCCAAAGGAGACATTACCTCCTTTTAGGTCCTCAAGTGAGGGGAACTGGTTCTTGATTCCAGTCATATATTTTGAGCAGCCACTATCCATATACCATATTTGGTTGTTCCCCTTCACTTGGACCTGCAAAAGAAAATCAGGGGTTAGTCTTAGGAACCCAAACTAGTTTGGGTCCCTTTCTATAGGCAAAAAGGTGAATTAAATTCTTTTTAGCCCATCCTAGCAGCCTATTCTTGCATTGAACAAAAAATTTGTTCTTTTGACTAGCCTTTTCTTTTGTAGTACATTCACTTTTATAGTGACCAGTCTTACCACAATGTGTGCAGATATTTTTCTCAGGAAGTGTGATGTACTTGCTTTTGGGATCCCACTTAGGCATAGAGGTCCCATAGCCAAGTCCTCTCTTATTGCTACTTTGGTGTTCTTGTAGCCAACATAGTGCATCAAAGGACTTAATCCATTTACAAGTTCTGTCTAGTTCATGCTTAACCTTGCCTAGATCTTCTTTTAGGATTCGTATCTGCTGATCCTTTTTGTACAACTCATCCTTCATTTTTCTCAGATTTTCTTCTAAGGTGATATATATGTGACGAGCTTTCTTTTTACCTGTTCCTAATTTCAATTTTAAATTTTTAGGTCTAAGTTCTAACACAGTGGTGTCAAGTTCAAGAATCTAGTTCTTCAACTCAACATTTTTATTATCACTTTCACTAGCCCTGAGTTCCAGATCTTTGCACTTAGATTTCAAGATTACACATTCCATAGATAGATATTCCATTTCATTATTTATGACCTCAGATTCATTAATGAAATCTAGCAGTAACTCAGATAGCCTTTCTTTAGACAAAAATTTAATTTTGTCTTTGAGATGAATCACACCTACCTCTGGTTCATCATCTGATTCTCCAATGGCCATAAGTGCTTGTTCATCTCCATCTTTATCTTCTGAATCCTCATATGAGCTTTCTCCCCAAACAACAACCATAGCCTTTGTTGATCCTTTGTTCTTCTTAGGATGAACCTGTTCCTTCTTCGTGTTTCTTTGTTCAGCCCTTTCTTTCTTCCATTCAGTTTCCTATTGAGGACAGTTTTGATCATGTGGTCAGTATTACCACATTTGTAACATCCTTCGCTGGTATGTTTCTCAGGGATCCTTGGTTTGTTGTAAGTTGTACCTCTTAAAGAACCCTTTCCTTTTATTAGATGCTTCTTGAAATCCCTCGTGATAATAGCCATTTCATCCTCCTCTAGATATGCACCTTCAGCGCTTCTGAGAGCCAGGATTCTTTCCTTTTTGGGTGCATCCATCTTCATGGTTTGCCTTATAAGTTCATAGGCAGTGAGATTTCCAATTAACTTGTCCAACATGAGAGTGGCAATGTTATTTGATTCCTGAATAGTAGTGATTTTGCCTTCCCATGTAATAGGAAAAACCCTTGTAAGAATTTTCTTAACCTTGTCTTCTTCAAGGATAATCCTCCCAAGAGACTTAAGTTCATTTGTTAGTGTTGTGAACCGTGTATACATCTCTTGCATGGTTTCTCCTTCCTTCATGGTGAAATTCTCAAATTGAGAATACAATAGTGTTCTTCTTGATCTCTTCACTTGAGGAGTTCCTTCGTGAGCTATTTGTAAAGTGTCCCAAATTTCCTTAGCAGTAGTAAAGCTTTGAATTCTGATGTACTCATCTCGACCAAGTCTACACATAAGCCATTTGTTGGCCTTAGCATTCTTTTCCCACTTCTTCAAGTCCTCCGGTCCTCAGCATTGCAGTCAGCTCTAGTCTTTGGCACATCCACTCCTTCAGCATTCTTCTTCATGGTAGCCAAGGGACCATAAGTAACAATGTCCCATAGTTCCTAATCCTCTCTGATGATGTGATATCTCATCCTGTTTTTCCACCAAGAGTAGTATTGGCCATTGAAGAGTGGAGACCTAGTAGTGGATCGTCCTTCCTAGTTTCCATGTGATGCACTCATCCTGATCTATTCCGAAGGTGTTAGCCTCTTCAAGGATAACCCTCTTTGATATCAATTGATTTTTTATACTTCAATACCACAAAGTGGAGGTGATTTATGTGGTGTCCACTTTTTTGCTTAACCTGATTATAGAAGGACCTGGTTCCTCTATGTGTTCCAACTACTATTGTTGTGGAATAATAAGTACAGAAATTAAAGAACACAAAGATTTTATGTGGAAAACACCTGGCTCAAAAGGTGAAAAAATCACGACCTACTTTCTAGTAGGATTTTCTCAAACTCTCCACTAAAATCATTGAGCCAAAAACTGTATTTACAAAAACTCTTTTATAAACCTAGGATTAACTCTAATCCCGTTGTAGCACACAGTCTCAAATGTTGGTACAACTTCAAGTTAACTCTAACTTGAAAACTTTGAGTACCTAATACAATTGCTTCTAGATAAGCTGAAAGGTACAATATGAAAACACCTACTACAATTACACTAGAAATAAAAGACATACACTTGGAACCGGTTCTTCTATCTGGTTCAAGTAGCTTCAGGTTTGCACGCTTGAATCATACACAAATTGCTTGCAAAATTGCCTTGCTATTTTCTTCTCAATTCACGTTTAACTTCTGCTTATGTGCATTACATATAAAAGAGAACAACACTGATATTTATGGAGTAAGTAAATAGAGGTTAACTAGAAATTGGATGCTACTCTTCCTTGATGGAAGAGCTCTAGTTGATCTCAGCCTCTAACTCTATCCTTCTTTTAAACCGTATTCTCTTTGAGTAAGGAGTCTTTATCCTTATCCAATATGTAACCTTTTCGATCAGTATCAGAAGATATTACTTCTGGCAAGTTAGGTTTGTCTCCTTCGCGTGCATCTCACATGCTTGAGTTGACCATATCTGTGCTTCACTAGGATGGACCTGGTCCATGTCGGAGTTCCTTTGTCAATCTTCAAAACTCTTCTTTACATGGGACTACATGCTTAATACTTGAGATTGGAATTGGTTACGGTAACAGTTGAGTTAGTGCCTTCGAGGCTGGTTATGATATTTTAATGATTTTATATAGGTCCATGTTGGGGATTTATTATTAATGCTTTGTCTATTTCGTTGCTACTTGTTGTACATCCTCCATGTCTACTTTATGTATTTTTATTACTGTTTGACCACTAGTATGTGTCAAGTTGATCCGTTGTCACTACTTTTTCGAGGTTAGAATAGACACTTATTGGGTACACTTTATTTTTCGTACTCACACTACACTTCTGCACTGAATGTGCAGGTACAGAGACAGTTACTTCTAGTGGTCACCCGAGCGCGTAGATGCACTTCCATGAAGATTTAGTGGTGAGTTGTTTGCCTTTCTTCGATCTGCAGCACCGGAGTCTCCCTCTACCTTATTTACTGTTTCTGTCTGTTTTACTTTGGACATTAATTGCAGTAGTTTTATATATTCTCTGGATTTGGGATGTACTTTTGGCACCGGGTTTTGGGGGTTTCTAACGTTTATGCACTGTTGTACTTATTACTACTAT
>MU728999.1:1198-16653 GCA_026770625.1 Nicotiana glauca
CCGAAATTGCCTCTTTTAGGGCCATCATTTAAACAAGTAGGTGACACACCTACTTGTCACCTAGCAGCTTGTGCAGTCTCGCAAAAATATCTATATCTCTCTATTCCAATGTCGTATTGATAAATGGTTTAATGCGTTGGAAACTAGACTTATAGATCTTCAATTTGGTGTGTAGATCACTCCGTAATTCCAAGTATATTGGGAGAAAAGCTTAATAACATTTTACCTAAAGTTTAAGTAAAACTATGAACCTAAGTTGTAACAACTTTTATCGACTTTTGTTTCATAACTTGTTTGACTTCATGACTTATGATACGAATATTATATAACTCAAATACCTTAAAACATGACCTCTTGAGTATATTAAGCACCTATAGTTTTACCCGAAAATAAGAGTTACAACATCTTTGATTCGTTTAACTTCTAATACTTGTTAATCACCCTTATGCACCCTTGTATCATTTAAGATCAATATGATTAACTTCTTATCATCTCAAGGATAATTCCTTATTGGATTTGTGTTAACTAACATATAGCATGAACTAACGCGTGTGGATATGGGTTGTAACATGAACGTTGGACTAGGCCTCAACTCATAAGCATGTAAATTAATTAGGATCTTTTTCTTATTTCATTTTTATAGACGAACTTAATAGAAAAATGAAGTCACTTTAGGACGATCATTTTAAAATAAATGAGATGAGCCTCGCCAAATAAAATGCATAAGTTGCGGGGCCCTCCATAAATGGATTTAATAATCGGATAGACTTCGGGATCGACCGCTTAGGGAACTTCACGGCTTTTCCGCAAAATAATAATGCGTTAGTCTCTTTAGGGCCCTACTTTAAACAACCTTACTTTCTTAAACTCGGGTGCACATTTATGTGACCCAAATCCAAATCTCAACGAAGTCAAAATGTGTCGATAATCACGGGTACATTGATTGTGACATGGTTCGAGATGCATTTTCATGACGTTGTAATTTCGTTAAAAAATAATGAAGGAGATGAGCCTCGACAAACGAAAATACACAAGCCGCGGGGCCCTCTAGATGTGTTTGTAAAATTACTTAGATTTCGGGATGGGCCGTGTAGCAAAATTTCACGGCCTTACCCAAAATAATGATACGCTAGTCGCTTTAGGCGCGCCTTTAATAATTTACTTTCTTAAACCTGGGCGCACATCTATGTGACCCAAATCTAAATCTCAACGGAGTCAAAATGTGTCGATAACCACGGGTACATTGATGTGACGTGGTTCGAGATACGTTTTTACAACGTTGCAATTCTTTGTTAAAATAATAATAATAATAATAATAATAAAAGCAGTAAAGAGTTAAAATTTGCACATAGGTCCAACATGTGTTTAAAATCAGATAATTAAGCCGAATATGACAGTTGAGAGACCGTGCTAGAACCACGGAACTCGAGAATGCCTAACACCTTCTCCCGGGTTAACAAAATTCCTTACTTAGATTTCTGGTTCGCGGACTGTAATACAGAGTCAATCTTTTCCTCGATTCAGGATTAAACCGGTGACTTGGGACACCTTAAATCTCCCAAGTGGCGACTCTAAATCAAATAAACAAATCCCATTTTGATTGTCCTTTAATTGGAAAAACTCCCCTTACCACGCCCTTCGCGGGGTACGATAACGCCAAAAAGAGGTGTGACAGCTCTGACGACTCTGATGGGGACATCCTTCACCCAGAACCACTGGTTCAGGGTTAGAAATTCGAGCTTGTGATAAATTGTTGTATTTTGGCTTTATTATCTGATAAATTCATATGATCTGTGCTTATGTGCAAAATGACGCTTATTACATATAAACTATGCCGAACCCTTCTCTTCTTACCTCCGGGGATGTGCTCACTGGTCGAGACTCCCTATTCTGTTAGTGTCATACCTTGAAATAAGAAAAGGGCTCGGACAAGTTACAAAGCCGGACGATCTCGCGGGTCCCCGGTACGTAGCCCCCTCCCCAACTCGAGTTGTCCGCTCGGGTACACTGTCTAGAACACATACCCAGGTTTTAACTTAAAATAACTTGACTTCATGCTGGATCCCTAGTAGGAACACTTATCTGCATCACGTTCCATTTGACTTAGGGGACTCAACACAGGGGTTGGGTCCGTCTAGGACAGGTAACCTGAAATAAAAAGACCATCCTGCTGCATCCTGTTTGTTTTATGCATTTATTTGCTTAAGACTTGCATGCTGACCGGCTTATGAAAATCAGGAATATTGGAAAATAAAAAAGAGGGGAAAAGAGAAAAAATAGCAGTGTATAGAGATAACTACTTGTTTTAGGAAAAACCACTATCTAAGTAGTGTCGAAACTCTGTTGAAATTTTGAAAAAAAATAAAAAAGAATGTTTTTAATTTTGATTCTATTGGCCGGAACTACGCCGGTTTGATTCTCACAGGGTGTGAGATACGTAGGCAACCC
The DNA here is from genome assembly GCA_026770625.1 of Nicotiana glauca. Lineage (NCBI taxonomy): Eukaryota > Viridiplantae > Streptophyta > Magnoliopsida > Solanales > Solanaceae > Nicotiana > Nicotiana glauca. The sequence continues at coordinate 3,647 of MU728999.1, forward strand.
TCATCAGGTTCAACTTCCCTTTTTGCAAACAATAGCCAAAAATTCTAATTTAGTTATAAATAAGTTGGGTGATATCGTCCTTGTCCAATATAGCCGAATGTTCCCGAAAGGGACGCCGGAAGGCTGACTTTGCATAAATGGCCACCCTTGGTCATTTTGAGATTTTTGGTCATTTGACCTACACAGCCCTTAAAATCTTCGTCCCCGAGACGCTAAAAGGTCGTGTTTGCAATATCGGGTTTTATTTTGAAAAAAAAAAGGAGTCTTAAGTAAGTCGGGTAATGTCGTTTCATCAAAAATAGCCGAATGTTCCCGAAAGGGACACCGGAAGGCTGACTCTGCACAAACGGCCACTTTTGGTCATTTTTTTAGGCTTTTGGCCGGTTAACCCCTACAGCCTTAAAATCTTCGTCCCTGAAGTGCTGAAAGGCCGTGTTCGGAAAACTAGTCTTTCTTTTCTTTAAAATTGGGAAAAATGAAGAAAAAACTTGTTTTATTTCTTGAGTCAAATAAAGGTTTTTCTTTTGTCTAAATTACCTTAAGAAATGTGCAGAATGAGCACGAGTCAGAATTCATCGGGAGCTATTATAAACAGGATCCCTTTGGGTTTGCGCATGTGGTGGAATGACATAGGAGAATCAGGGCAAGATACAGTCAAGTTGTACTTTGGAGATCTGGTTGGGTTGCTGAATATTGATCCGAGAGGGGACATCATACGGGCGTTAATCTCATTCTGGGGCCCAACACACAATGTGTTTCATTTCTCAGACTTTGAGATCACACCGACACTGGAAGAACTGGCAGGGTACATCGGGGGTCCTAAAATTCCTATGAGAGAGCAGTATCTTATTGCGCCAAGGGCCGTGACTATACACAGGTTCCTAGACACTGTGAAGATTCGCAGAACTGTACACAGCCCAGATTTATCAGAGGGCTTTTGTACTTTGGCATTCATATACAACAGATATGGTCATCTTAGAGGGTTCAACGATCCCGAGGGTAAAATCTGCTGTGGGGAAGACAAGCTGAAATTGGAAAGGCATAGGTGTATTGCTTTTATGATAGCCTTTTTGGGTCTGCTGGTATTCCCTAGGAAAGACAGGAAAATTAATATACAAGTTGATGGGGTCGTCAGTACTTTTCTCAAGCAAGACAACACCAATCTGGCACCAATGATAATAGCAGACATCTTCCGTGCTCTTACTGTTTGCAAAGCCGGAGGGGCTTTCTTTGAGGGTTTCAATGTATTGCTCCAAATGTGGATGATCGAACACTTGTATCATCACCCTCAGTTCATGAGCTATGGGTCATCTGAAAAGACTTGTATAGAAGAGTTTTCCACAAGGGTCAACGGGTTCAGTTTGCCAGAAGGGGTCACTGAATGGGTAACTCTCCTGCGTTCCGCCTCCGCAAGCCAGATAGAATGGGAATTTGGGTGGCTACCCGTAAATGAAATCATATACATGTCAGCCGCCAAATCTCATTTACTACTGATGGGTCTCAAAAGTATTCAGCCATATGCGCCATACCGAGTATTGAGACAGTTGGGGCGGCGCCAGATAGTCCCAAAGGAAGAGGACCTCAGCGGCCAAGTGGTCAAAATTGGGCCCAGTGGGAAATTCCCTGAAGCGGTAGTTCGGAAAATCTGGAATGAATGTCAAACCCTGAAAATAGATACTTGTGTGCGGGACCGGGACAAAGGCGAGGTGTCACCGGAATACCTCACATGGTACAGGAGAGAACTTGAGCACCAGAGGCCAGCTAAAAAACCCCACGTCCAAGACTTCACAGAATCATCACAAGCGCAATGGGGTTGGTTGCCGAAAGAAGAAGGCTATCGGGTTGAAATTGGCAAGTTGAAGCAACAGGTTCGGGACCTGAAATATGAAAATAGTTTGCAAGTTGATGCTGACACTGGAGAAAAGAACAGGTTGACCCAAGAAAACAAGGCTCTGAAAGCCCAAATTCGACGAGTCAGAACGGATGCCAACAACCAACAGAGAAATCGGGCTGACAAGAGGATGATAGCTGAGTTGCGAAATCAGGTCATTGAAAGCCAAGAAGGTCTGGAAAGGGCAGAAGCTAGGATAGCAAGAATTTGAGCCAGATGGGCAAAAGGTACAGCGGCGCAAATAGAGCACCTGCGGCAAGTAAAGAGGGATTATGAAGGGACCATTGCTATATTAAGAGAAACAAATTCCACCCTCGAAGAACGGGCCTTTAAATAAGCCCGAGATGCAAGAATTGACAGAAAGCATTGCTACGATTTGATGGCGCGAATGGAAGAGCAAATGGATAAGTTCCAGGATAACCTTGCCGATAACGCTCAAGCGCTGGGAGCAAAGCATCGACGAATAGAACAACTGCTTATGGAAAGGGATAGAATCAGGGGTAGAATCGAAGAGATCGGGCACTACGTCACCATGAGGTGCCTAACATGTGAGGAAATGCCCCGTGCTACCCTCTTCGCTTCGGTCATGGGCTACGTCTACCGGATCATGGAAGAATTGAAAAGCTTGCAAAGGGGCCTTGTATCAAAGCCCGCGGAAAGGCCGAACGATGCCCCGCAGGCACCAAAATTAGGAGCTTTAATGTATCCCTAGTCCGAGTCTGTATTTGCTATTTTTTAAGAGTCTGTTGTCTGTCCGTGTGCTTCTCTTTTTCAAATCAAATTATTCTAGCAATTCAGAGTGTGTATTTTGTTTTTCCTTTCCCAAGTGGGTAGTTTGTAATAGAATATTTCGGCAATGAGATGAATTTCAAAAAAAAAAACATTGTTGTCTTTATTTTTTAAACTTGTGGGCAGAACTACGCACAAGTCTGATTCATGCGGGGACATGATACGTAGGCAATCCCCATAAGATTCGACCACCACTAAAAGGAAAAGAGAAAAGGCAAAGTGAATAAACAAAAAGAAAAGAGAGAAAAGGAAATAAAGGAAAGTTTCTGAAACACTTAAATAAGGCACAAATGAAATAAGCTGGGATGATGCATGCGGTCGAAGCAAAAACATGTTAGAAATGGTTAACTGCCTAAGAGTATTGCATCCCCCAACGTGCAGTTACAATATGTGTTAAAATCTAACGCTGACAAGTTTGTTGTTTTTCCAATTCCATATCCAGTTAGTTTGTTAAAGCGTAATGGCACCATACCATTATCAAACAAGATCCAAAGGGCCCATGCTGAAAAGCATGACTAGTTCAGACCAAAGTGTTGAGGATGAAAGAACGGAAAGTCATCTCCTGAAGGAGGCAATGGAAAAAATGAGACTGGAGATGAACGAAATGAAACTAGCCTTGGCTAGGGTACAAAAGGGGCTTGAACCACCCATTACTCCTACTCTCCCGCCAGGACACACGCCGGAATACCCTCCACCCGGCCCTTCGACAAGCTTCCCCAGTCACCACTACTATCAGGGAAGAAATTCCTATGATGCCCAAGCTCCACCACCCGGTCAGAACCCTCCCCCACCAAATGTTCCTATTTTCATGGGACCCCCACCAGCCACGTTACAGAGATCATCTAGTGAGCCGTTGTTTCAGGCTCACAGTACCCAATATTACCCCCTTGAACCCACATTCAAAGCACCCGAGCCACATGCCTATAATCCCTACTTTGAGGTCTCGGCGGAGATTGAAAAGCCGGCTAAGAGCCCAGAGCAGGACGAAGTGCTGCAAAAATTTAAAATCCTGGAGCAATCCTTCAGGAATATGCACGGGTTAGGCAACCAGGTCAGCGTGGCCTATAAGGATCTATGCCATTTCCCTGACGTCCAGTTGCCGATAGGGTTCAATATGCCAAAGTTTGATCTATACGAGGGGCACGACGATCCTATGGCATATCTGTGAGGGTTTTGCAACAAAATGAGAGGAGCAGGTGGCAAAGATGAGCTGCTGATAGCTTACTTTGGCCAAAGTCTAAATGGGTCCGCCCTGGAATGGTACACAAGACAGGATCCGAGCAGGTGGTACACCTGGGATGATCTATCTCAAGCATTCGCAGGTCACTTTTAGTACAACCTTGAGATTGTCCCTAACCGTCTCACATTGCTAAAGCTTGAAAAGAAGCCCGGAGAAAGCTTCCGAGAATTTTGGTTCCGATGGAGAGAACAGGCAACCAGAGTTGATCCTCAGATGAGAGAGGGGGAAATGGTAGACTACTTTTTGCAGACTCTAGAGCCAACTTACTTTGGTCACTTGGTGACGTCAGTTGGCAAATCCTTCAACAAGGTATGATTGAAGAAGGATTTAAGTCCAATAAGATCTTGAGCTATTCGGCAATTAAAGAAACCACTCAGGCCATTCAAAGCGGCACGGGAGTTGCGCTCGGGAAGAAGAGAACAGAAGAGGTCACTACAATAGAGGCAGGTAATTGGTCCAGATCAAGAGGTCTTTCCCCCCGATACTAATCCAGACCCCCTCACCCAAATTACCTACACACTCCAAATTACCCTCCACAACCCTACTACCCACCACAGGAACCACACTTCTCCATCCATCAAGCCCAGACATACACCCAGCCTCCGGCTCCCCAAAACACATAACCCCCCCCCCCCCACAAAACACCTATCCACCACCAAGGGCCTATAGGAACCCTCTAGGGACAGGTTTCCGGGGGAATCAGGCTTTCAGAAATGAAAGGGTGCAAAGACCCAGAACCCTCACTAAGTTGGGAGAAACCTATACTGCTTTGTTCCACAAATTGAGGTAGTTGGGTTTGTTGAGTCTTATTGAACCCAGATTGCCAAATCTCCTTCCCCAAAATATGGACCACTCGATAAGCTGTGAGTATTGTTTGGGGGCTCCTGGACATGATATCGAGAAGTGTTGGAAGTTGAAGCGGGCGGTGCAAGATCTTATTGACACCAACAAGATCGAGGTTCAGACACAAGAGGCGCCCAACATCAATCAGAACCCATTGCCGGCACACCACGAAACCCACATGATCGAGCTTGTGCACGAAGGAGGGGAGCTAAAGAAACCCTCACAGACGGTGATGATGATCCATGCCAGCCCAAAAGAAAAGTCGACCAGTGGAAAAGAGGTGGTACAGTTGGAGAAGTTAGATGTCAAGCCAGTGGTAGTGATCGGGAAGAAACCGTCTGTTAGTGCAAGGAATCTAGAATTGGTCAAAGTAACGATGCAAGGGGTACCAAGCAAGCCAGCATGCATAGGGCCAGTTGTTATCAGACCAGTAATGTAGAGGCCGATAATCAGCGAGAAAGTCGTGCCATGGAGCTACAATATAGCGGTGGTAATGTACAAAGGGAAGGAGGTTGTGGAAGAAATATGTGAAGCCCGGGGGTTAACTCGTTCGGGGAGGTGTTTTACTCCCGTAGAGTTAAGAAAGTCCAACCCAGTAGCGATAAAGAAGCCCGTGACGGAGGAAGAAGCGGAGGAGTTTTTGAAGAAAATGAAGGCCTAAGACTACTCCATTATAGAGCAGTTAAGAAAGACTCCGGCACAGATTTCGTTACTATCATTGTTGATCCATTCCAGCGACCATTGCCAGGCACTAATGAAGATCCTGAATGAAGCCCATATTCCGGACAAAATCTTAGTGAACCATTTGGAAAAGATAGTGCACAAAATCTTTGAGGTAAATCGTGTGATGTTTTCTGATGATGAATTTCCAGTAGAGGGTACATAACACAATAAAGCTCTATACTTGACCATTAAATGCGAAGACTCGGTGGTCACCCGAGTATTGATTGATAATGGGTCAAGCACCAACATCTGTACCTTGACTACTCTGAACAAGCTGAAGGTTGATCAGGACCAAATTCGCAGGAACAGCATCTGCGTCTGAGGTTTTGATGGGGGAGGTATTGATACGGTGGGTGATATCATACTGGAATTGACCGATGGTCCAGTGGAATTCACCATGGAATTCCAAGTGGTAGACGTCGCAGTGTCATACAATCTTCTATTGGGGCGACCATGGATCCATGCCGCCAAAGTAGTGCCTTCCACATTACACCTGATGGTGAAATTTGAGTGGGACAGGCAGGAGATAGTGGTGCACGGGGATGACGGTATAAGCACTGTGGGTGATGCCATTGTTCTGTTCATAGAAGCCGACGATGACAAAGGTCCCTGGGTTTACCAGATTTTTGATACAGTCTCAGTAGATAAAATTTCTAAAGGCGAGGACCTTCCCCTGCCCAGAATCGCGGCGGCCACCTTCATGATAGCCTCGAAAATGTTAAACAGCAGGTTTGTACCAGGAAAAGTCTTGGGGTTGATTTGCAAGGTATTGTCCACCCAGTTTCTTTGCCCAAGAATCTGGATACTTTTGGGTTGGGATACAAGCCTACAACAGCAGATGTAAGACGTGCTCGAAAGTTGAAAAAGAGAGGTTGGGCTCTTCCCAAGTCGGTTCCGCGTCTCTCCAGATCATTTATCAGAACAGGAAGTAGAAGGTTGTCGGTTCCGAAGGTTCTCGGACCACTGATTGGGTTAGATGGGGATTTGAATCGAAGTTTTGAAAGGCTGTTCGCCGACGTCAACGTGATAGAAGCTGGAGAAGGTTCCAGTAGGGCAGATATACAGTTTGTGGGGCCTAGGGCCAATATCAACAATTGGACAGCTACTCCTCTTCCTACCCGAAGGGAGTCTTGGTAGTTCTGATTTTTCTTTCTTGTTTTCTGGATTATTCCAAGGTGTAATCCAATTTTTGTTTTATCTTGTATTTGGCAAAAGTGTGAAACTCTGTCATCCCACATTTTAATAAAGTGAAAGTTTTCTCTCCTTATTTTGTTTTAATTTTGTTTTCTTCTTTTATCTTTTGGAACGGTTCTCTTTATACTGGTTCTAATGACATGGCATGCACAACGGATCTTCAACCTAGTCTAAAAAATCAATCTGATTCTGAATTAATTGTACAAGAGGTCGATTATGATGATGAATCGAAATACGATGAGGATGAAGCCTTTGAAGAGATAAACAGAGAATTAAGCCAGTTCGAAGAGAAACCCAAGCCCAATTTGAATGACACTGAAGCTTTCAATTTGGGGGATGCAGACAATGTCAAAGAAACCAAAATTAGCATCCACATTGAGCCGAACATCAGGGGGGAACTAGTCAAAACACTCATTGAATTCAAAGATGGTTTTTCATGGTTGTATGATGACATACCGGGCTTAAGCACCGATCTAGTGGTTCACAAATTGCCCACTGACTCGGCATGCCCTCCCGTCAAGCAGAAATTGAGAAAGTTCAAGACAGACATGAGTGTGAAGATTAAAGAAGAAGTAACCAAGCAGCTGCATGCAAAGGTTATTCGAGTCACTCAATATCCTGATTGGTTGGCCAATGTGGTGCCTGTGCCGAAGAAAGAGGGGAAGATCAGGGTATGTGTCGATTACCGCAATCTGAACAGGGCAAGCCCAAAGGATAACTTTCAATTACCCAACATTCATATTTTGATCGATAATTGTGCCGGACGTGAGATTGGGTCATTTGTGGATTGCTATGCTGGGTATCATCAGATCCTGATGGATGAAGAAGATGCGGAAAAGACAACTTTCATTACGCTGTGGGGGACTTATTGCTACCGGGTAATGCCTTTTGGTTTGAAGAACGCTAGGGCAACGTACATGAGGGCAATGACTACTGTGTTTCATAATATGATACACAAAGAGATTGAGGTGTACGTAGATGATATAATCATAAAATCCAAGCGCCAGGAAGACCATGTGGCAGACCTAAGGAAGTTCTTTCAAAGACTTCGAAGGTATGATATTAAGCTTAACCCGGCCAAGTGTGCATTCAGTGTTCCATCAGGAAAACTGTTAGGATTCATCGTCAATCGGCGAGGCATTGATTTGGATCCATCAAAGATTAAATCCATCCAAGAATTTCCACCGCCGAAGAACAAAACAGAAGTAATGAGTCTGTTGGGAAGATTGAATTATATAAGCAGGTTCATCGCTCAACTCACAGCAACTTGTGAGCCCATACTTCGGCTACTGAAGAAAGATGTTGCGGTATAATGGACGACAGAATGTCAAGAGGCATTTGATCATATCAAGTGGTATTTATCAAATCCACCTGTGTTGGTTCCACCAGAGCCGGGAAGACCACTGATTCTCTATCTAACGGTCCTGGAGAATTCGTTTGGTTGTGTACTGGGGCAACACGACATTACAGGAAGAAAGGAGCAAGCCATATATTATCTCAGCAAGAAGTTTACAACATATGAGGTTAAGTACACTCAACTTGAGAAGACGTGTTGCGCCCTAACCTGGGTGGCACAAAAGTTGAAACATTATCTGTCATCATACACTACTTATCTCATTTCGCACTTGGATCCACTGAAGTATATTTTCCAGAAACCTATGCCCACAGGGAGGTTAGCGAAATGGCAGTTATTACTCACATAATTCGACATCATCTATGTGACGAGGACGACCATGAAGGCCCAAGCATTGACGAATCACTTAGCTGAGAATCTTGTTGATGAAGAATACGAGCCTTTAAGGATGTATTTTCCTGATGAAAAAGTGTTGCATATAGATGAGTTGGAATCGATCGATCAACCAGGATGGAAGTTGTTCTTTGATGGAGCTGCAAATGCGAAAGGAGTGGGAATAAGAGCGGTGCTCATTTATAAAACAGGACATCATTATCCTATTACAGCTCAGTTGCATTTCTATAGTACCAACAACATGGCTGAATATGAGGCATGCATTTTGGGGTTATGGTTAGTTGCGGACATGGATGTCCAGGACGTCTTGGTCTTGGGAGACTCGGACCTCCTGGTACATAAGATTCAAGGTGAATAGGAAACACGGGGTTTGAAGCTCATACCATATCAACAATGTTTGCGCGATCTGAGCAAGCGATTTTGATCAGTGGAGTTCAGGCACATCCCAAGAGTTCACAATGAGGTTGCCGATGCTTTGGCCACTTTAGCATCAATGTTGCACCACCCAGACAAAGTTCATGTTGACCCATTGCATATTCAGGTTCGTGATCACCATGCTTATTGCAACATGATAGAGGAAGAATTGGATGGCGAGCCATGGTTCTATGATGTCAAAGAATAACTCAGGATGGGAATATACCTGGAGCAGGCCACCAGAGATTTAAAAAAAGAGCCATTTGGCGATTGGCAAATGGATTTTTCCTCAGTGGAGGAGTGCTATACAAAAGAACCCCAGATTTGGGATTGCTGAGATGTGTAGATGTTGGTCAAGCCACAGCAGTGATGACAGAGGTACATGCTGAAGTTTGTGGGCCGCATATGAGCAGATATGTATTGGCGAAGAATATTCTTCGAGCAGGGTATTATTGGCTCACTATGGAGCGTGATTGTATCAGTTTCGTGCGGAAATGCCATCAGTGTCAGGTACACGGAGACCTAATTCATTCTCCGCCGACAGAATTGCACACGATGTCAGCACCTTGGCCATTTGTTGCATGGGGCATGGATGTCATTGGGCCTATTGAGCAGGCAACTTCAAACGGTCACGAGTTCATTCTAGTAACCATTGATTATTTCACCAAATGGGTTGAAGCTAAAACTTTCAAGTCAGTGACCAAGAAGGCGGTGGTAGATTTTTTTCATTCCCGTATCATCTGTAGATTTGGGATCCCCAAGGTGATCATCACGGATAACGGTGCTAATCTTAACAGTAGTTTGATGAAAGAAGTATGTCAATAGTTTAAGATTACACACCGTAATTCCACCCCATATCGCCCCAAGGCGAACGGTGCGGTTGAAACAGCCAACAAAAACATAAAGAAGATATTGAGGAAGATGGTGGAAGGGTTTAGGCAATGGCATAAAAAGTTACCGTTTGCATTGTTGGGTTATTGCACTATTATTCGTACTTCAGTAGGTGCTGTCACACCTCTTTTTGGCGCGCCCCCTTTTCGAGGAAGTGTACGAAGGAGTTTTTCCAATTTAAGTGACAATATTCGGAACGGGATTATTTTGTTTATTTTAGAGTCGCCACTTGGAATAAATTAAGGTGTCCCAAGTCACCGATTTATTTAAATACCGAATCGAGGAAATTTCGACTTTCCAAATGAAGTCTGCGAACCAGAAATTCTAAGTAAGGAATTCTGTTGACCCGAGGGAAGGTGTTAGGCACCCCCGAATCTCGTGGTTCTAGCACGGTCACTTAAACTATTGTAAATGACAAACTATCTGATTTTTAATACATGTATTGACCTATGTGCTTTTAATCAATTTCAAACCGCTTTACTCCGTTAACTTTGCGTATTTAAATTTAAATAGGAACGGCCCATTGGGTAGTAGGGTTATTTCAAGTCATGCTTCAAAAGCTACTATTGAGAGCTTGATTATATATGATCCTCATTTGTCCTAGTCATAGCTTTCATGCAAACACGCATCGTTCAAATAATTTTAACATATAGCCGTGACTACCTTACATTTCGGATTAACACTAGTTCAAAAACCGAATTAATCCTCGATGCCGTGTTTATAAACATGATACGGGAGCATTGGACTCATCACTTAAATTATTCTTCCTAGTTGATTAACATGAAGCAGACAATTAAAGGAATAACCGAAACCTTATCGTGAAGCATATCTTGACTAACGCATCGTGAAGATTAAGCTATACATAATGGTCAACTATTAACAACTAAATACATGTCGGGTTTGGAATTAATTCTTGACTTGGAATGTATTCGAGTTTGTACTTCTAAGGCTAACAAAAAAGAAAAATGAGTGCACTCTCAATCCTTCAAGATTAACAGTACAATTTCTATTACAACAAACAGTCCAAATTTAATCTACTAGCTAACAGGATCATTCATATGGTGGTCTCATAGCAGGATTTAAAACATGCTTTCATTTCATTTCCAGTAGAAGAATAGACAGCCCCAGAGATGTGTACCTGGAATTTCAACAGCAAAAAGGGGCAAGGTCAGCTATGGCTCAGCAAATACAACAGCAAACAGTAGCAGAGTGGCCTTCCAGGAGTAACTCAAAGCAACAGAAGACTTGAGAACAAACCAAACTACAATTTCCAGAAGATTAAACAGCAAAGACCAAAACCAAGCAAACCAAACAGAACCTTCAGTTAACCGGAAATACTCAAGTGTGGGAATAGCAACAGAGACAGGCTCGAATTGCTTCTGATTTTAAGCAATGAAATAGTGTTATATGGGGCAGGATTGCTTAAAACTGACTTTAAAATCTTCTAGCTAATCCTTTCAAAGTTCTCCCAAATGATGGCTAGAAGAAACCTTAAAAACTGATGGCTAAAAGAACTCTAAAGCTGATGGTTAAGGCTCTAAAACTGATCGTTCAAGAAGTGTATATCAGAGTGTATATCAGCCTCTCTAGTCTCTTGAAATCTGTCCCTAATGTCTATTTTTCCGAAATGTATATCAGCTTCTCTAGTCTTTTTTTTTTTCCAGCATCTATCTTCAACTGATGGCTAAAGGACTTTCTTAAAACTGATGGTTAGAAGAACTCTCACTGATGGTTTAAAAACTCTAAAACTGGTGGTTAAAGCTCTAAAAACTGGTGATTCCAGGAGTAAAACTGATGGTTCAAAACTTGTCCTTAATCTCAAAACTCCCCTCTCTTATATAACTCTCAGATAACAGCCTTGCAGCCTCTTTTTAAATGTTTCAGAACTGATCAAACCCATATTATTCCCTCTGTTTTTCCCACTTTATCTTGTCTAAGTATGGGTTTGAACTAATTAAAACTACTGAAGTGCAGAAAACTAATGGGATACCCTGCTGTACAGCAGGTTCCACTAGACTGCCACATGTGAACAGCAGCTTTTAGTCATTAAACTAAAGCTGGTTCTGATTTCCCATTACTTGGTGTCTAAAACAGGCTGTAATTTTGCACTAATGAATAGCCCTTTTAATTAGTTTATTCATTAGTTTTAAGGGTGCATTGAGTACTATTTAGCAGGCCAACTAAGCTCTACGTTTATCACAATTAAACAGCCATAACAAATTCAACCTCTAATTCAAAGAACACAAACAGTTCAGGCTTCAATTCAATAGTGGTCCGGATGGAAATTGATCAGTTTTAAACAATAATGCCACATTGTTCTAAACAACCGACCCATACAACTAATCGACGATATTCGTTGAATCGATTACAACACGTATAATCGATAACAAATAATCGACAAACAAGTTAATGATTCACAGTATTTAGGCCAAAGACAGGAGAAATACGAAACTAATTATTCGACGACGCTAATCGAAGCGAATACGTATCCTATAACAAACACAGTCAAATAATCAAACAGAAGCAACAATTTGACCAAATAAAAGGTCTTTGAGGAGGAGAACAGAAAAAATTTAGCAAGAAATCAAAAAGGATAAAAATAACAAACACAACTAAACTAACAAATAAATAAAGATAGAAGAAAAAGAGAAGAAATACCTCAAGAGTGAAAAATCAGAAACAAAATGGGCTTGGACCAATCCGGGCTTGAAACTTTGAGGCCAAACGGACCTTAATCGGGGTGTTCTCAGTTGAGAACACCTAGATTAAGGTCTATTAGACCTCAATCCTCTATTGCATTCAGCCAGAAGTCCAACTTTCGGATTTCTAGAGTTCATACTGGCATTTTAGGATTTGGGTTTTTTTGGTTAGATTCGAACCAAACCAGTGCCGGTTTGGTCACGAGGGAGGTAAGGGGAGTGTTAGGTATCAATTTGAGACGGTTTGGCATTGGTTGAGTTTTGACTCGAACCTTCGATTGCAGATTCGAGAAGTTCAGGGATGATTCAAGGGAAGGGACTTGTGGATTTGGGTTCGGGGTGTGATGGGGGTTCCGTGGTGTTAGTTTGGCGGTCACCAGTGTTGTCGCCGCTGGGTTTTTAGGCGAGGGGAACGGGGGCGGCGCTTAGGTTTTTTTTGGGATTGTTTGGTTCGTCTCTCAGAGACGATTGGGGAGGGGGTTTTGGGAATGAGACGGGTTGAAAGGGGTTTGGGGGGTCTTTGATATGTTAGGGATTAATTAATTAATCTGGGCCGTTGGATGAAGGGATCCAACG
>MU729000.1:4629-37215 GCA_026770625.1 Nicotiana glauca
ACTAAAACATGGGGGAGAGTTGGTTTAGGTTAGTTAATTTCTTTATTTTATTTTTTAAAATCATTTTGTTTTATTTTTTGACATAAAAAGTATATCTATTCATTAAAATTCAAACAATATTATTGAGAAAAATATTTAAAATAAAAATAAATTTTCAAGAGTAATAAAATATATATCTCCTATTACATTACAAAAAAATAGCAGACAAAAATATTAAACAAGTAATATGTTAATAATCTATCTATATAGTATTAAAAGCCAAAGAAAAAGACACCACATTAATACAAGTGGTAGCCTAAATAAAACCCTCTCCTTAAGCCAAGTGGCAACATGAAAAAAAGTCACATGACATAATTAGTTACTAATTAGTTTTTTAGTTAATAATTAGTTATTACTTATTATATTTGAATTTAAATATCTATAAAAATAAAAATAATAAAAAATAAAAAACTAACACACACACACACACACACACACANAATAATCTATCTATATATTATTAATAGCCAAAGAAAAAGATACCACATTAATTCAAGTGTTATCGTAGAAAAAAACTATATGATATAATTAGTTAATAACAAAAAAATTATTTATCGAAAATTATTGAATATATTATATTAATAAATAAGATGACAATTGAAATTAATACCGCAAACCCAATTATAATTTAATGAGTAACATTACTGGTAAGAGAAGAGAGGAACAAAGCCGTCTAATTTAGATTGATCAGATGTCCAAAATGATGGAAGAAAGAGAGAGAGTTATAGAAGAAGAAGAAGAAGAAGAAGAAGAAGAAGAAGAAGGGTTAGTAAAAGAAGAAATATGGAGCTGGGGAGCAGGAACAGAGGGACAATTAGGAACAGGAAAACTCCAAGATGAACACCAACCTCAACTCATTCATTCTCTCTCTTCTTTTGGTCCCATCTCTTATCTTTCCTGTGGTGGTGCCCATGTCATTGCCCTCATTCCTGGTCTGCACTTTTATCTACTCTCCAATTTGCATTTTTCTTTTGTTCTGTATATTTATCTCCCTGTAATTTGTTTTCAACTTGATGGGGTTTAAGTTTTTGCAGTTAAGATTGCACCTTTTTGGTTTGAGATTCAATGAAATGAATTTCACTTTAACAAAAACAAAACAAAGAAAAACTTGATAGGGTTTTGCTCTACAGATGACACCTATTTGGAGTGAGCTCTTCAATGGAATTTTTTTAAAAAGTTGATGGGGTTCAGATGACACCATCTTGATGTGAGAACCAATGGAAAATTTTGAACGTTTACAAAAGCTTGTGTGTAAAGATACCATCTTGGTTTGAGATTCGATGGAAAGATTTTTACTTTTCAGAGGAAAAAAGACACAGTTTGTTGGGGTTTTTGTTTAACCTAAAATCTGGTTATTAGATTATGTAATTAATTTTATGGAATTAGGCCACAAGCAACTTGATTAAACCAAGATAATTAAACACTTGCTGATGAAAAACAGTGCAATGGAAATAACGATGTAGCTAAAATATTCAAATTAATGAAGAATGAGAGAAAAAGATTCTTATTGAATAATCTTCAATGGACGAAGGTGGAGGAACAGTGGAGATGATTAAGAAAGCTGTAGTAATAATTTCAGTATAGTATCGTGTATAGCAGAGTTAGAATGGGATACGATTGTAGGGAAGAGGGGTATTTATAGGATGAGCTTGTCAAAACCGTTCCCTAGAATCACTCCTACGCGTTACAGGCGTTACTGATAATTATGATGATTGACTTGTAACTGCTGATGGTGTTTAATGGGGGATCGCGGATATCTCAAAATTGCCGTTCAACGGGTGATAACTCTCCGGATGCTGCTTCATACCATCTGGAGGAATCATTCCATATTTGATCTTGTACGGGAAGAGTGATCCCTTGATCAGCTCATCGGTGTTCAGTCTTCGGTCTGGACGACTCCGGCTGACTTGAAGTTGGCTATGATAACCTTAATTTGCTTGCCACATGTTGAATCCTGTACCTGCCACGTGTTTGGTATATTTTTTACCGATACAGTTTTGCAGGTGGAAGAGTGGTAACATGGGGGAGGGGTATATCTGGTCAGTTAGGTCATGGAGAGATGGTTAACGGCTTACACCCAAAGTATGTGGAATCTTTGGAAGGCGTCTTTATTACACATGCTTCTGCTGGATGGAATCACTCAGGATTTGTGTCAGGTTTCTTTCTTTCTGCTTCAGCTGTAAATCTTATCTGAGATTGGATTATACTTGTTCATACTATAAGGTTTTTGCTTCCGGAATACTTTACTTCACGTTACTCATCAGTAGCCTTTATTTAGATATTATTAGTTCTGTTGAAATTGAAAGTTCATGCATTGAGATTTCAATTATGTTTCACAACATCTCTAGTTAAAAGTTAATTCATTTATGCTTAGTACATATTAAATGTGCAGATGATGAAAAGCAGAATTCCGTATATCCTAGTTAGAGCCATTCTGCGAGGAACTATTTATGTACTAGGTTATTCCTAAAGTTCTTTTCTTCATGGTAATTGAAAGCTTTTGCGGAACAGATGATATGAACTTTTGTTGTCATCTAGAGTAGCTGTACAACTTTTTGGTTTAATATATCATGAATGTTTTATGTTCTGTTGCTGCAATAATAATTGTGGTATTCACTTGTGGAGATGGTTCTTGTTTAGCTGAATACCTCTTTTAACTTGTCTTTGAGTGTAAATTTTTAACTATTACCAGACACTGGTTACGTATTCACTTGTGGAGATGGTTCATTTGGTCAGCTTGGCCATGGGGATTATGTCTCAAGATGTTCTCCTGTACAAGTGCTGCACTTCAAGACTAAGCATGTCGAGCAAATTGCTTGTGGTATGCGCCATTCACTTGTCTTACTAAAAGGTAAAGTAGGCGTAATACTTGCATTTCTTTGTTCGTCTGGTTATATTAACAAAGTTGGTACTTTCTGAGAATGGTGTGTGCTGTATATCTGTTCTCATTAGTATAATTTGTCATAGTTTAGGTTGGTAATTAGTGCTGTAAATGCATCTCTTAAACTTTCGCTAGCACTATACAGCTTTACTTTCATTGGGTTATTGCCATGAGCTTGAAATGAAATTGGATAGCTGTGACTAGTCACAGCATTCCAGGCCTGTTAACATAAGAACTCCAGAGATTAAAGAATTCAGGTAGGGTATGCTAATAGTTTCTTTACTCTCGTAATCACGACAAATCTGTAATTGATTGTTACAGGTAATGATAGTGAAAAACGTTTCTTTTTTGTGGTGCGAAATTATTGATTGTTACAAGGTAATATTCCTAAGAGATGGTACATTTCTGGTTTCTAATCACCTTATTAGGATAGAGAAAGCAGGTTGATTAGAGTTTTTTCTTAAAAACTTTAACCATCATTTTGGAAGCAAGTAATTTACCACAATGCTTTGTTCACACACTTGTCTATACATAAGCATGTATGTTGATTTAGGTGAAGGCGTGAAGCTGATATTTCACTTCAATTAACTTCTGTTAGGAGATACCGAGGATCTTATTTATGGATTTGGCTCTGGAAAACGTGGTCAACTTGGTATATCTGATGACAAACAGAAGTCAGTTAGTACTCCTCAGGTTACTTTGGGTTTGGAAAATGTCAAAATCAGGATTATCGCTGCAAATGGAGATCATAGTGCAGCAGTATCCGGTAAGTTTCCGAGCCCTCCATTCTATAATCCAATACTGATGATTGCTGACCCCAACCTTTATCTAGTCTCAGCATCCACTACTTGGTGGTTTTAGCTTCATCCCCATAAGTGAATAACAATCTTATCAAGTTGGTAATTCTTTTACCTGTTATACATTGCTAATTTTTTTTTTCCAAAGTGAATGGGCATTTATACGTATGGGGAAGGGCATTCTCTGGCGCCTCAGATGTGTATAGGCCCCACTGTGTCGCTGCTGACTTACCATTAATCCAAGTCGCTTTAGGATGGAATCATGCTCTTGTATTGACAGGTATTTTAGGCTGTAGCTCTTTATTACAAATCTGGGAATACGGTAAGGAAATATCTCAAGATATATGGAAATTTTAATTCCCTTTACCATACCACTTTAATAGGTGATGGGGAAGTATACATGCTTGGCAGATACAATTATAATGTTCCTACGAGTACTCAGAAAGCCAACTTGGTGAAGCATATATCAGGTAATGTTTTCCGATTATCTGTATAAACTTTTGCAGAATTTTGTGAAATCCAGAGTCCTTTTCTCCTGCTTCTTGAGGTTGGATTGTCACCTTGGATGGTTTTTACTCTTAGTGTGAACCTATCCTTGTAGGAAAGATATAGATCTAACTTTCTTGATTAAGTTGAAGGTGAAAGTAATGCTGAAAACACTTGATATAATGACCTCAAAGCCTTCTCCATTACTATCTGTTTCATATTACGAACATTTAAGGGTTTTAATCAATCATTCATCTAGGCCTTAATCACAAAATTGGGGTTGGCTATTCCCTTCATATGAGCCCATTCATTTTCAGTGTTGATAAATAATTTATCTTTTAAGGCAAATTTGGGGTTCTCTAAAACAAAGTGTTTGTTCTCTAAATCTCACATTTATCCCTACCTGGACCTGATGTAAGTTTAACACCAACTATTAAATTTTAACTAGTCAATGTTTTTTGTATTTGATATCCGACAAGTATTTATTGTGGCTCCATCACTTCACAATTTGCTCTTTAATCTGAATATAACTTTGTTTCTTTCACAAAGAAGATGAAGTTGTCATGCAAAGAATCCACGACTTTGATTGGAGAAAGGTTGTCCAAATTGGTGCCGGAGCTGAGCACTCTGCCTTGGTAACAAGTAAGGATCTGATGCAAAAGTTTTATTGTGAGAAATTATCAATTGTGTATTCACCCATCTTCATTTCTGGACTATTTTAACTTCACAGATGACGGATCAGTAATGACATGGGGGTGGGGCGAACATGGTCAGCTTGGCTTAGGAGATACGAATGATCAAACGAGCCCTCAGATTGTAAGTTTATGCAATGAACAATCTAGGAAACTATGTGTAGGTAGAGTTTTCTGCGGCAGTGGTTTTACATTTGTTGTGAGGACGAATGCTGCGAATTCTAGTTTCTAATACAGCAATGTTGAGGATTTAAAATGTAATTGTTCACTTTGTTACTACAACAACAACAACAAACGCAGTGTAATCCTACAAATGGGGGTCTAGGGAGGGTAGTGCTTACGCAGCGTTACCCTACCTTGTACAGGTAGAGAGGTGGTTTCTAATAGACCCTCGATTCCAAGCAAGCATGCAAATCACAACAGTAATTGTTCACCATGTTGCTTATCCAAAAACTTGTTTGGTATTTTATGGCCATTTTGATGAGATAGGATTCATAGAGCTGATCGCAGCTAGTTTGGAATTGAGGCGTAGCAGTTGTATTTTACAGCCGTCTTTCGCAAGGACAGTAATTTTCCAGTTTCTCAATTGTGATATAAAAGGATCAGGGAATATCTTCGCACTGCACCTCTGGCACGATTTTGAGAAATTCTGAGTTGGAGGATATCTTATAGTTGTCTCTTTGAACTTCTGGAAATGAGTTATACCAGTTACAAGAGCCCGTTTGGTTGGTGGAATAAGCAGATTTAATACATTATTTGGTTGCTTTTTTTTTTCCTTCATAATTAATACCTGCAAAGCTAGTGGAATACATTAAAGTTCTTAAAGTTTCCATTTGTAAGAGGGGGCAGATGTAAGAATAATATGTCTAAGTTGAATGCCTTGAGTTTCAGTGGAAAGAATTCCTCAATGCATCCAGTGTCATCAAGGTTGAAATGCCACCCAGGGCTCACCTTCTTTTCTTCAACTGTAATGCTGAAATATAATCATTGGAATATGTAAAAAGATCGACAAAAAATCGAAATAACAAAATAATCTGACAAAGCCGACAAAATCGAGGCGGATTGGTTTGTTTGAATATTTAAAATCTACTTCATTGGGTTGGTTTCTTTTATGTAAGTATTGGCAGGGTAAAAACATAAAGATATGAAAAAGGGTTAAAAATACTGGAAACGGTTTAAAAATAACCTTCATTCACTTATTGGGTTAAAAATACTCTTTCATTTACTTTTTGGTTCACTTATGTTTTTTGACCGTTAAGTCAATGCTAAATTAAAAGTAATTATTATTTAAATTTCACGTGGCAACTTTTTATTGGTCGAAATTAAACATCTAACCTATTAGAAAGACCTACTAGTATCTACCCATTTTTCGGACTAACCCACCCCTATACTAACCCGACCCGAATAAAAAGTTTAATTAAAAAAAAGACGCCCCACTTCCTAACCACAATTTCTTCACGGGGAATTCTCTGTTCTCCCGAGTGGAGGTACTAATTCTATCTATGGAATTATAGTTTGCTATTTCTCGTAATTTTGTTTTAGTTCAGTGGTTAGAAATGATCGCTTTCTTCCTGATAGTCAATACTGATGGTAAATTTCCGAACAGCGAATGAAAAACAAGTTACTAGTAACAGAGAAACTTTATGACTTGACTTATTTATAGAATTGCAATGAAACTCGTTCGAATCATTAGTTTTTCTTTGGAAAAATTCATTAGAAGTTTCTGAAAACATTTTGAGTGCTAGGTTACATAACACATCACCATATCCCAGTAGTATAACGTTTCCGCGTTACGATTTTTTCGTAATTGTTGCGATGTGGAAATATAATTATCTAGTCTTGATTTTATTTTGATTTGCTAAGTTTATTTGAAATTATAATCAGCGATACATTGAAGCCATGCCCTTGTGTTCTAATTGGTCTTTAAGAAGTACTTAATGTTACTCGAGGTACGTGTAAGCTAATCCGGACACCACGATTATAAAAAAAATAGAAGTATTTGATGCCCGGACACCACGGAGTTGGATGGAAGTGGGTCGTCTTTTTTTTTTTAATTGAACTTTTTATTCGGGCCGGTTCAATGTTTGTGGCTGGTTGGTCCGAAAATGGGTAGATATGGGCAGGTCTTTCTAATAGGTTAGATATTTTAATTTCGACCAATAAGAAATTTCCACATGAAATTTAAATAATAATTATTTCAGCATTGACCTAACGGTCAAAGGACATAAGTTAACTAAAAAAATGGATGGAGGGGTATTTTTAGCCCAATAAGTGGATGAAGGGTATTTTTAAATATTTTTTAATAGTTTAGGAGCATTTTCAACCCTTTTCCGTTAATGATATGGTCTCGTTTTCTGTATCATATATTCTTTTGATACTTGCATGACAAAGTTTATGTATGTGGTCAACTCGTTGAGCGCGACTGTTGATTTGTTGAATCTACACTCAGTGATCTTAGATTGATAACATGCAATCGAATTTAGAGAAAAGCTATGAAGGATCTAGAAGAAAGAAAATGAGAAGAAGAGAAAAATATTTTTGCTTCTGTTGAAGAAGAAGAAGCAGTACAACTAATTCTTGGAGGGGCACTGTATATTTAACAGAAATAACGTGCCCCTTTCCACTTTCTAACATTATGACCCTAAACTTTCTTTCTTTACATTTTGGTCCATAACTAACTAACTCTAATTAGTGTTCTTGATATTCCCCCTCAAACTGGAGAATGGAAAGCATCGAACATTCCCAGTTTGGACATCAACATTTGATGCTGAGCTACTCCAAGCCCCTTTGTCATCATATCTGCTACCTGTTCTCTTGTAGAGATGTAATGGGTGGATATTAATCCACTTTTGATTTTTTTCTCTCACGAAATGATAATCAATCTCAATATATTTTGTCCGTTCATGGTAAATTGGATTTGCAGCTATTTGTAAAGCTGCTTTACTATCACAAAAAACCTTTACTGGCATCTGCAGAGATACATCAAATTCTTTCAGCAATCCAACTAGCCATACCATTTCTGCACTAACTGCTGCCATGCTCTTGTACTCTGTTTCTACTGAACTTCTACTCACTGTCTGTTGTTTCTTGGATTTCCAGGAAATCAATGATTCACCAAGCTCAATAACATAGCCTGTCACTAATCTTCTGGTGTTTGGGAAAGCCGCCCAGTCTGAATCACAATAGGCTGTAATCTCTTCCAATGTTCCCGTCTTCAATAGTATTCCTTTTTCTGGTGATCCTTTTATGTATTTCACTACTCTCATAGCTGCCTCCAAGTGTGACTGTTTTGGATGTGCATGAATTGACTTAGAACATGCACTGCAAAGCATATATCCGGCCTTGTTATAGTCAAATAAATCAACTTCCCAATCAACTTCTCATAGCTTCCTATATCTATCAGCTCATCATCTCCTTTGAGTCCTACATGTTTATCATAGTCAATGGTTGTAAGCTTTTGATTTTGTTCAAGAGATGAACTTGCAGGTTTTGCTCCACTAAGTCCTAAATCTGATATGAACTCTAGTGCATACTTTCTTTGATTCAATAGTATGCCTTTGTGTGACCTCATAATTTCAATCCCTAAAAAATACCTCAGTTCTCCTAAGTCTTTGAGTTTGAAGGACTTATGTAGTGTCCTTTTAACTTCATCTATCATCTCATTGTTGCTGCTAGTAATCAACAAGTCATCAACATATATCAAAATGATCACTAAGTATGTTCCTGACTTCTTTGTGAACAAGGAATGATCATAGGCACTTTGCATATATCCTGCCTCAGTCAAAGCATTGGTTTAGCTTGATATTCCGTTTCCTTGATGCCTGCTTGAGTCCATAAAGAGACTTAAGTAGCTTGCAAACCTGAGACTCCCCCTGCCTATGGAATACTTGTGGCAAAGTCATGTAGACTTCTTCATAAAGATCACCCTGCAGAAATGCATTGTTTACATCTATTTGGAATAACTTCCAACCCTTAGAGGCTGCAAGGCCAATCACAGTCCTTACAGTGACCATCTTTGCAACAGGAGAAAAAGTCTCATGGTAGTCAAGACCTTCCGGCAAAGTCATGTAGACTTCTTCATAAATATCACCCTGCAGAAATGCATTGAATCCATCTCCCATCTGTAAAGGCTTCATAGAATGTCTTAGGTTCTGTGAGAGTAGAGAAATTGGAGAGGTAGACTGATAGTGTTCTAGCAAATTAGTGTAGTTGACATAGCTTGAAATTGGACAGGCAATGTGTCTTGATGGTTTCAGACCAGTGACATAATCTTTGAGCCAAATGGCAGGTTTTGTGCCCCTGGTGGATTTCCTAAGAATGAGAGCTTTTGCATTGATAGCAGGTTCAAGTGACTATGATTGTTGAGTGGTACCTTGTTGTTCCTACAAAGTTGCTTCAACTTCCTGCATAATGGTCAGAGGTTCAGCTACAATATCTTCAAATGCATCTGGAAAAGGTGCATCAACTCCTGCTGGCTCAACCAAAACTGCATCTGATAGTTCTGTAGCAAGGATTCCTTCTTCTTCCATGTTTCTATTGCCTAAGTCTTCTTGTGATTCAAAAGGGACAACATCACCATATGCTCCTGGTGTATCAGTGTTCATATCTGTTGGTGCAAGAATAAACAAATCCTCCTAGCAAACTGCCTCACCTTGGAAAGGAAAGACATCTTCTCTAAAAGTTACATCCCTACTGACAAAGAAAGTGTTAGAGTCTAAGTTAAAAAGATTGTATCTTTTTTGTGTCTCTGAGTACCCCATCATAACTGCTTGTCTGGCTCTAGCAGAAAAATTCACCCTTAGGAAGGGTAGTTGCATAGCATAAACAACCAAACACTCTCAAATGATCTATGCTTGGTTGCTTGCCATACAAAAATTCATAGGGAGGTCTTTTGTTCAAAACCTGTGTGGGTATTTTGTTGATGAGATACACTGCTGTTTTGATACATTCTCCCCAGAATCTGATTGGCATATTACTCTGAAGCTTGAGTTCTCTAGCCACATTAAGGATATGTCTATGTTTTCTTTCCACCACTCCATTATGCTGTGGAGTGTATGGACAACTACTTTGATGAACAATCCTAAGTTCTTTAAACAAGTCACTACACTGACTATTGAAAAATTCTGTACCATTATCTGTTCTCAATGTCTTATCCATCGCATCAAATTTATTCTTTACTAGAGAAAGAAAGTCTTTCAGCACCACAAAAACTTCACATTTGGACCTTAACAAACAAGTCCAAGTATATTTACTGTAGTCATCAACTAGAGTAACAAAATATTATTATCCATCATTAGTTTCTACCTTGTAAGGACCCCATACATCAGGATGCACTAATTGAAACACACAATTTGAACTATTGTTACTTATGGGAAAACTCAGTCTGCTTTGTTTAGCTAAAGAGCAAATTTGACATTACTTTTGCATCTCCAGCCTCACTTTATTCTTCTAATCTGGCAAATATTGCATAGCATATGTGGAGGCATGTCCTAGCCTTTGATGCCATAGTGTGGTTGTTACTCCTTCTCTGTGAAATGAACCAACAACATCTACATCTCCTTTACTAAGAATGTAAAGTCCACTATCTTCTCTACCAATCCCCAGTACCCCGCCACTATATAGTCCCTGGAATACACAAAAATCAGGGAAAAATATGAAGAGCAACATAGGTCCTTAGTCAACGTAACTTGGATACTGAGAGTAAGTTGAGCTTAAAGTTTGGCATATATAACACATTCTTGATTTTCTGATTCCCTAAGATTGTATCATCTCCAACATGTGTGATTTTTGATCTATCTCCTATAGGTGTTTATACTCCAAAACTATTCTGTCATTCTACAGGTTTAATTAAATCCAATACACTCTTGCAAAATGTTATATGGTGTGATGCACCAGAGTCTATTATCCAATCATATATGCACCAGAGTCTATTATCCAATCATATACACAAACATTGGACACATTAGACATCAATTACATAATACATTCCATATTTGAAGATCTAGTCAATTCTGATGGACCTGCACTTCTCTCTTCTGATGAAGTTTTTTCTAACAGACTTATAAACTGTTTGTACTGTTCTACTGTAAGATAGTTCCCCTGTGGCTGATTTCTAGCTTCAACACCTACATATGTATTAGCATTGTTAGCAAAAGGTTTATATGTACCTAGTTTTCCCTTCTTCTTGCTCTTGAAATCTGGAGGATAGCCTATTATTTTGTAACAATTTTCCATCAAATGGCCTTTATAACCACAATGCTCACAGGTCAGTCCTGACTTCTTGCCTTTGAACATCTGACCCCTTCCTGCTAACATTGTTAGTGGTTCTTTATTTGTTTCCACAACCCCTAGTGTTCTCTGACTTTCTTCATGTACAGCTACAACATATGCTTGATTAACTGACAAAACTGGCCTTTGATGCAGTATATTGCTCCTTACTTGACTGTAACTCTCATTAAGTCCCATGAGAAACTGCAGCAATCTTTGCCTCACTAGATATTCCACATAAGACCTCAATTCTTCACAGTCACAAGAAGGTAATGGAGCCAAAATGTCTAACTCATCCCACAGATCTTACATTTTTGAGAAGTATGAAGTAACTGACTCAGTTCCTTGCCTTAGGCTTGCAATATCAGCCCAAAGTTGATAGATTCGAGTCAAATTATCCTTGTCAAACCTCTTTTTGAACTCATCCCATACTTTCTTCGCACTTGAAACATACATGATGCTAGGCAACAACTCACTTGCCACAGTGCTACTCAACCAAGAAACCACAACAGCATTATATCTCTCCCACTGTGTTTCCAATTCTCCTTTGTACAATCTTTTTACATATGTACCATCCACAAACTCTAGCTTGTTCTTCACTAACAATGCAACCCTCATTGATCTGCTCTATAGGGCATAGTTTTCTGGCATGTGAGCTTCAACGAGATCAATGTTGTGCTAGGTGCATCTGAATCTCAAAGAAACAGTGGGTGATTGTGAGGTAGTTGTGCAATTTCATCTGTCGCCATAGCTGAACTTCAAAATTTCTGCAATTTCTCAAAGTTTTGCAACTTCAACCACATCGATCTACGCAATTATAACGATCGAGGCTCTGATATCATGTTGATCTATTGAATCTACACTCAGTGATCGTAGCTTCATAACATACAATCGAATCTAGAGAAGAGCTATGAAGGTTCTAGAAGAAAGAAAATGAGAAGAAGAGAAAAACATTTTTGCTTCTGTTGAAGAAGAAGAAGCAGTACAACTAATTCTTGGAGGGGCACTGTATATTTAATAGAAATAACGTGCCCCTTTCCACTTTTCTAACACTATGACCCTAAACTTTCTTTCTTTATATTTTGGTCCATAACTAACAACTAACTATAATTAGGGTTCTTGATGGCGACCTATGTATTTGGGCGTGACCTATGATGCTGGAATATGTCACTAGGGGTGGTCTATGTCTATTGCCCTTAGCAAGGCACATCAAGGTTGATATTGTCAGTCAGCATGTAGTGCCGGACATGATTGTCTACACAAAAATCGATCAAAAGGAACCATGAACACCCCTAATTAAAATAACTAACAATGACAAGAATTGCCCTCGCTCTTCAAATTTATATCATCTTTCTTGAAAAATTTCGAAGGACAGATTAGTATCAAACATCCTATAAGAAATAACTTCTGCCCTGCATAACTTGCCTTTGAACCAAACAACCCCTAAATATTACAAGTGTAGTATTGCATAAAGATTTGGGTCCTTATGTTTATTCATTTAATTACTACATGGCACTAGGGGAACAATTAATAACACTTGATAATTCCTTTGTTCAGTTGGGTTTTTTACCAACAGATTAACTATCACACACACACACACACATTTGTGTCTTCTAGTAATAAACTTTCATGCTATTTCTCTGTGGGGTACCTAAACCCAGTGACGAAGTTAGAAATTTTACCAAGGGTGTTAAAGTTTGAAAGAAGTAAAAATTGTTGTGTCGCGAAAGAGGCAAACCCGAAAATAAAGAAGATAAAGAACACCAAATTTTAACGTGGAAAATCCTTCAAATCAAAAATAAAAACCACAAGATCACAAAGATCCAAAAAACTCCACTATAATAATAAGAGGGTTACAAAACTTCTCCAAATTGTCTTCACAACAAATTCCAAACACGGAGCAACAATAGCAATAAAAGCAACAATAAATCAATCGAAGAAAGAGGAGAATCATAAAAATAAAGCTGCTGTTAGAGGCTGAAAATCTAATGCTAAGGGCCTCAAAATCCAATCTTCACCGTTCAAATCAAAAATCAAGATGTTACAAATACTCAATCAAAATATCAGCCTGATCCAACGATTAACGAATTAGAAAACGCAATTTGAATTTGGCTGGTCGAAATAAAAATCTTCAACAACACAAATACTTTCTTCTCTCTTCTCTCTTGATGAAAGCTCTCTCAAAAACTACTCTATGTGCTTAAGTCTTTCAAAGACTTCTATCAATGAGCATAGAATAATTTTCCAAGGTTATTTTATTTATAGATCATATGTGGTTCTTTCTCTTAAAGCCAAAACCCACTCAAAATATGAATAAACACCGGATCCAATTTCGAATAGGAATGGAAACCAAAAGAGAATAGAATTATCCCATTAGGACTTTGGCTGGAAAACATGGGCACGTGCCCAACAAACTCCCCCTCCAGCCAAGGGGCCAAATGTGTCTTCAAGTAGAGGAACTATTGATAGGCTTCATGCCTGCCAATTTTTTGCAAAAAACATGCTTATATTCAAGCTTAACTACAAAGTCCTCAGGCTGCTCCATATAATTATCCTCATCTAAATCACCATGAAGAAAAACAGTCTTGTCATCCATTTGCTCAACCTCTAAATATAGTATTGCAACTAAGCCTAGAACCGCATGAATAGAAGACATCTTCACAAAAGGGGAGAAAATTTCATCAAAGTCAACTCCCTTCTTCTGGCCAAAACCTTTAACAACTAACCTCGCCTTGTATCTAGGTGTAGAGGTATGATTATCTTGCTTTATTCTGAATATCCATTTGTTAGATAAAGCTCCCTTACCTTTTGGCAATTTCACTAAGTCATATGTGCCATTCTCATGGAGTGACTTCATCTCATCTTCCATGGCTTCGATCCACTGATTTTTGTGAGTATCGTGTATGGCTTCATTATAATTCTCAGGTTCTCCCATGTCAGTCAAAAGTACATACTCATCAGGAGGATAATGCATGGATTTTTGCTTCACCCTTGTACCTCTTCTAAGAGAGGTTTCAGGAGCATTCGAAGTAGTTACCTGAGCAGGAATTGGTTGCTGATCAACCACAACTTCATCAACTGAAGCATCCATAATATATACACCATGATGATCGTTTTGATCTTGATCACTATCTCCATCAGTGTCTTGGGTTCCTTCATGTGCAATAGGTGCCTTAGGAATAGAAATTAGATCAATATCAACTAAGCTCTCATTACTCTGAGAATATATCTTCTCAGCTTGGTCAATATCTTCAATAGTCTGGCCTTCAAAGAATATTGTATCACGACTTCTAATAAGTTTATTGTCAACTAGATCATAAAAATGATACCCAAACTCATCTTGACCATAACCGATAAAGATGCACTGCTTAGTTTTGACATCCAGTTTCGATATCTCATCTTTAGGAACATGCACACAAGCTTTACACCCAAAAACTCTCAGGTGATCATAAGAAAAATCTTTGGCAAACCAAACTCTGTCTGGGACATCACCATCCAAAGCAACGGCAGGAGACAAATTGATAACATAGACAATAGTGTTAAGTGCTTTCTCCCAAAATGTATTTAGAAGTTTAGCCTCTGAAAGTAAGCATCTAACTCTCTCAACTAGAGTTCTATTCATCCTCTATGCCAAACCATTCAATTGAGGCATCCTGGGCGGAGTTTTCTAATGATGAATTCCTTGTTCCTTGAAATAGTTATCAAAGGGACCGCAATATTCACCACCATTGTTAGTGGGAATATATTTTAATTTCTTCCCCGTATGTCTCTCAACTAAGGCCTGAAATTCCTTAAACACACCAACTGTTTGATCTTTAGATTTCAAAGGATACACCCAGAGCTTACGAAAATGATCATCAATGAAGGTCTCAAAGTAAATTGCACCACCTTTTGACTTTACTTTAAAAGGACCACACAAATCAGAGTGTACTAGCTCCAATAGATTGAGATTTCTTGAGGGAAGGTGGCTATGAAAGAAAACTCTTTTCTATTTGCCAGCTAAACAATTAATACACCTTTTCAGCTTTGCTCTTTTCACTCCAGAAAGTAAACTTTTCTTAGCCAAACACGTAATCCCCTCTCACTTATATGACTCAGTCTTCGGTGCCACAATTTTGATAAAGTATCACTTTCCACTAGATTTATAGAGCCATTAAGAATAGAGCCATGTGTCACATATAATTGACCAGACTTGACTCCTCGAGCCACTACTAACGAGCCCTTGGTGAGCTTCCATTGGCCATTAAAGAGGGCATTATGGTAACCTTCATCGTCTGATCTTCCTGCGGAGATCAAATTGAAAGGAAAGTCTGGAGCATGCTTGACATCTTGAAGAACTAACATTGAACCATTATTAGTTTTCAAACAAATTGTGCCAACACCAAACACCTTAACTTCACTAGCATTGACATCTTTAACACACCAGAATTAATAGGAGTACAAGATGAGAAAAAATTTTTTTTTTTGGTGTGACATGTGAGGTAGCTCCGGAATCTGCTATCCAGCTAATCTCATGGGATACCAGATTGATGACATTTTCATCATAAGCAAAAAGAAGGTTATCTCGAACAATAACGACAACATTGTTCTCGTTATTTTCAACTTTCTTTCCTTCTCTAATGTCTTGCAACAACTTGCAGCAAAACCTTTTGATATGTCCTTTCTTGCCACAGTGGTTGCATGTAATATTATAGTATTTGGACCTTGACTTACTTCTACTTTTACCTCTATTCCACGAGCCTCTTGTTCTATCTCTCCCCCGGTCTTGTGTAACCAAGATATCTGCTTGTGAGGACGAACCCTGAGATTTTCTCCTTACTTCCTCGTTCAATATACCACTCTTGGCATATTCTATGGTCACCTTACCTTCAGGAGTTTGTCAAAGAAACATGAAGAGTTTCCCAAGAGTCAGGCAGAGTATTAAGAAGCCAAATCCTTGTATCTCATCATCAAAATAAACTCTCATTCAAGACATCTGATCAAGGACACCCTGGAAATCATTTATGTGATCAAGGATAGGGCTGCCTTCCTTGTATTTAAAAGTCATCAATTGCTTTAGCAGGAACAACTTGTTGTTCCCTGTTTTTGAAGCATAAAGAGCCTATAGCTTTTCCCATAATGATCTCGCATGTGTCTCGTTCACAATGTGGTTGCGAATGTTATCTTCAACCCATTGGCGTATATATCCACATACTTGTTGGTGCTCGAAATCCCAATCTTCATCAGAAACACTCTCGGGTTTATGAGCTGCAAAACGGGTAGATGCATCTTCTTCACGAACAACAAATCTTTCATCTTGCTTCTCCAAACATTATAATTTCTCCCATTTAAACATACCATCTTACTCATATTCGCCTCCATTCCGTAACAACCCAGATAAATAACCAAGGCTTTGATACCACTGTTATATCGCAGAAGAGGCAAACCCGAAAATAAAGAAGATAAAGAACACCAAATTTTAACGTGAAAAACCCTTCAAATCGAAGGTAAAAACCATGGGATCACAAAGATCCAAAAAGCTCCACTATAACAATAATAGGGTTATAAAAGTTCTTCAAATTGGCTACACAACAAGTGCCAAATACGGAGCAACAATAGCAACAATATATCAATTGAAGAAAGAGGAGAATCATAAAACGAAGCTGTTGTTCGAGGCTCGAAATCAGATGCTATGAGCCTCCAAATACGATCTTCACCGTTCAAATCAAAGGCCAAGATGTTACGAACACTCGGTCAAAATATCAGCCCGATCCAACGGTTAACAAATCAAAAAATGCAATTTGAAGTGGTTGGTCGGAATAAAAATCTTCAGCAACACAAATATTTTCTTATCTCTTCTCTTTTGATGAAAGCTTTCTCAAAAACCACTCTTATGTGCTTAAGTCTTTCAAAGACTTCTACCAATGAACATAGAATAATTCTCCAAGGTTGTCCTATTTATAGATCATGAGTGGTGCTTTCTCTTAAAGTCAAAACCCACTCAAAATAGGAATAAACGCCGAATCCAATTCCGAATAGGAATGGAAACCAAAAGAGAATAGGATTGGGGTTTTGACACAGTTACCCACAAAAACAAAACTATTTACCCTTGTCTACCCATTTATTTTCCTACCCATAAACTAATTATATTTCCTACCCATAGCAGATTTTGTGGGCACTTTTTTCTTTATTCTCTAATTCTTTTTTATTTCTATGCTTATTTTCTTTTCTTTTTTCTTTTTTTTTTCTTTTCTCCTTTTATTTTTTCTCGTTTTCTTCTTATTTTTTTTTTCTTTTTTCCTTTTCTAATTTCATTTAACTTCTTTTTCTCTTCATAATATAATTTCATTTATTGTTTTTACTATTTTTTTAATTATTCTTTTTTTTATATTATTACTAAAGAAAAATCAAATTATATATCAATTAAATGTAGCTAATACAACCAAAAAAAATATTAACTAACAGATGATACCAGTATAATATATAGCTATACCAATAGGGTATACAATTGTATGCAATGAGTTAAAAAAATTAATTTAATTATTAAACTAAAATAATATCAGTTGTCAATAAAAAATTTAAAAAATTCTAAAATGATCTAATTGTAAGAGTATACCGTTATATCATATAGCATACTATATTTATTTTTGCATTTTCAATTTGCCCCTCACGCTGTGTAAAAGCTTAAAATAAATTAAAAGGGAAAAGACAAGTGAATTTACGGGTAATAAGTATACTATTATTGTATATTGTATACTATTATAGCATATTGTTACATTATCTTGCATATTATTACAGTATACCATAACATATATATTGTATACTATAATAGTATACTGTTGCAGTATAACTATATACTCCTATAGTATATTAGTATACTATTTTGAAAACTATAATAGTGTACTGTTGCAGTATAACTATATACTCCTACAACATATTGTATACCATAGCGGTATACTGTAGTTGTGTTCTTCTTCGATTTTCAACTGAAAATTTCGATCTCAATCACCTCAAATCAAGTCCAAATGCTATCAAATTTCAATATGAACTTCTAGAAAGTTCTATAAGCAATATTTAACAGTACCCACTTTGAATCAAACAAAAATCTTCAAAAATAAAATTGAGCTTCAAGCCCAACAATGATGGATATTCAAATACACACAAAAATTTAGATTTGGGATGTAATCTGCTCTTGTACTTAATGAAGTATCCAAACCATGGCTTTGTAAGTTTTGTCCAAATGTAATTCTTATCGCATGGTTCATGGAAACTACTCAAGTAGAGAAAGGAGGAAGGGGTCAGAGCCTAGTTCAATTTTTTCAAATAATCTCGATTGCAGTTATCAGTTGGTCACCTTCCAATGTATGCTAAAATTCTCTTGTACATAACAATGATTATTTAGAGAAAATCTGTATCCAATCTTTATTTTAGTAAAGCTAAGCTTTTTGTGATTGAAGCCTTGACTCTGGGAACAACTAGCGGGTAAATCGTTTGGGGAGTATGGGTAGGAGTAGTAAATAGTTTGAGTCTGGGCATTAAATGGTAAATAATTTAGAATTAATAGGTATAAAGTGAGATTTTCGGGTCATTTGCATCTATACCCGCTTTTTATGCCACATTTTAACTTGTGTCCGCTTTGCAAAAAAAATTACAACCGTACCTGCTTTTTCACATAACTTCAGCCCACGGGGCTGAAGTTTTTCTTTTGTACTGGAAAACTTCAACTGAAGTTTTTGTCTTTGTAACTGGAAAACTTAAGCTCTAGAGCTTAAGTTTTCCAGTTATAAAATAAAAACTTAAGCTTTAGAGCTTAAGTTTTTCAGTTATAAAATAAAAACTTAAGCAGTTTTCCAGCTTAAGTTTTTCAGTTATAAAATAAAAACTTAAGCTCTAGAGCTTAAGTTTTCCAGTTATAAAATAAAAAGTTAAGCAGTTTTCCAGCTGAAGTTTTTCTTTTGTACTGGAAAACTTCAGCTATAGAGCTGAAGTTTTTGTCTTTGTAACCGGAAAACTTCAGCTCTACAGCTGAAGTTTACCAGTTATAAAATAAAAACTTCAGCTCTATAGCTGAAGTTTCTATGTTGTAACTAGGAAACTTCAGCTCTAGAGCTGAAGTTTTTGTCTTTGTTTCTTGTACTGTTTCTTGTACATTCATCAAAGGAATTACATGGAAATATCTAGCAATTTTTGGCGGATAGTCTTGAAATATCATGTTTAAGTAGCTACATATTATTTCCCGTTAAAATTTGTTAGAATGGTCAATGAAAATCTAGCGATTACATATCGTGCAAAGCTAAATCCAGAAAATCTATCTTCTTCAGTTACTGCAAAGCATGAAACTAGCAAGTTCCAATCTCATATTCTATTTGTAAAGGCTTATCTCAAACACTAACTCCAGTGAAGAGCAAGAACTGTGGTATTGAAGAAGAGGAAGAAGAGGAGGAGAAAGGGAAGTTGAAGTTTTTTAAAAAGTGGGTACGAGTGCAAACAGAAAGACAAAGCGGCTACAGGTTAAAAGGGGGCGCCCAATGCAATTTTTACGAGATTTTCTCAATAGGATTAGGTCATTGGGCCTTGGCTGAAAACATGGGCTTGTGCCCAACAAAAACAATCTCCGATAAAAATGTTCAATATATGTTATATACTTCTAAACCTAATTTTTTACCTATATACACATCGTTATTTGCCGACGAAGGGCGGAGTGTAGCTTTGGCCCTGCCTAAACCTTCAGTTAGGATAGGGGAAAGATTTTGGTCGGACATTATCAAGAGGGTTGAGGTTACCTTTTCCCTTCCCATCCTTAAAACATAAGCGGCATATCAAACAAGGCAGCAAAATTTGTAATAATAGTAAATAGACGGACACACACTATACACAAAAGAATATCAATTTCTTTAAAAGAATAGGCCAAATCAGAATCTTTGGAACACATGTTTGCCTTACACCGCCAAGAAACAAATGCTGTACTAGTTAGGGGTCAAAGAATGATACAGGAAACTACAAAATTCTAGAATGCAAACTATTACATGATCATATTTTTTAGCTTAAGACAATCGCTACTTGGAGTAATTACAAGACAGCAATACTACATCAGTCCCTTAACCACGTAGGATCAGTTAATAATCTTTCAGTTCCTACAGTAACTTTTAGGCGACCTGCTGTTAGGTGACAATGAGAAGATTATTTTCATTACCATTGTTGTGAACAGCGGGCCACAAAGGATCAACCTTCCATACGCCATCAACAATGAATTTGATCTGCACAAAAGAATGAGATTCCACTACTTCAGAATATATTGTAATATTGAACACTAAGTTCGTTACAAGGGATTATACAAACCTCATATTTGCCTGGATACAACTTCAGGCTTACAGAAAAAATACCAGTTTGCGATTTCTCCATCTTCCTCTGCAAATTCAATACAGCTATTATTCTACTAACCACAACATATCTTTCTATACTAAGGACAAGAATCCCATTGAAACTATTAACACAAAGTTTCTTGTTTTTTGGTGAAAGGGGGATTTATACTACTGCAGAGTTTCATCATTAGGAGACCCAAAATAATTAAAATAAAAAGCATTATATTGTTACACAGACAACCTTTTCGCTCATGTACATCAATATTGCTCTATATTTTCTATCCTCACTGAAACCGATTTATGGATAACAAGTGTTATAACTTAGTAGGTAGAGGGACTTGTGACTTGAGTCATAAGTTTGAGCCCTGCACCATGCCAACTAAGCCTGGTATTCAAGTGAAGAAGGGTAGAGAGTAGGGCTCATTATCCCGTGTTTCGAAGGTTTTGTGTTGGTTTTAAGACTTGGCAGCAGACGAATTTCTCCGTCATAAAAAAAATGTGTCATCACTTAGTACGTTGTAATCTCATATTTCCAAAAGTATGAAAAAGTGCAGTTCAGCTTCTGAATTTATCACCTCAGTAGCACTTTGTAATCTGATCCTGACAAGAACCTTGGGTAGTAATCCTGTTCTATCTTTTGGCCACCCCCCCAAAGGAAAAAAAAAAGCAAACTAGGACAAAAAATAACACATAAAAAGGCAAAAAAGAAGACTCTTTGGCATCATGCAATTTAGGTCGAGCCAGAAAAGCATATTGCTTAGTAATACATGTTTTGATCATCTTTTAAAACTCCCTACTTCTATTCTGACATAACTAAGTTGTGATAACTCTGATTTCATCTTAAACTCAAGAAATACATGTTGTCAACTTTCTTGGTGACACTTCTAAATTAAATTATGCAGAAAAGAACGTCTTAACACCAACAATTAAAAAAAAAAGGCACCACAATATTGCCTCCTATTTCTTATCACATATGGGGAAGCAAAGATCAAACCTGAGTTGTCCATCCATCAAATGAGCCTGTCAGAAGAACCTCTGAGGCAGAGTTATGCCAAACAATCCGAGTAGTACGAAGAAGCTGTAAAGCTTTACTAGCACCATCAATTCTCTTTTGCTTCTCTTCCAACACCTTATCCGAATCACTGAAAAAGTATGGTAGGGGAACTCAGTTTTGGTAAAGGTATCTATCATAAAGTGAATAATAAACAAATGAGAAATGATACAGACATCAATGCTAACGCCATTTTCCCCTCAAGTATGGCAAGTTTTGCACGTATGGACCGCAATCTCTTCTGAGCATTTATGACCTTATTCTCCTGGAACTCCAGTGCATCAGAAAGGTTTTCCAAATCACTAATGGATCTGCCAAGAACCTGAGAAAGCAAGATTTCTTCAGACTTCAGAGCAATACAAACATCACCTCTCCAAAATACAAAGAGAATAAAACTTCTTTTGAAATTGTCAAATGCATATATTTTGGAAATTCAAAGCCTTTTCTCCATAAGTGGCGGCAGCCGAACCAAAAAATTTGCTCTTAGATCATTTTTCATTCTTTGGGAGAGGATGTGGGAGTACAAGGAAGCAACATCATGTTATTGAGTTCAAATCCCCAGGAGAATCTCGGGTAGGAGGAAATTTATTCAGAACATATACAATGTTGAATATTAATTTAGTTTAATGAAAGAATAATATCACGTCCTGAGAAGTCTTCTAATTAATTTCTTGAGGCAGATCAAGAGCTGAGCAGATACAAACATATTTAACAGAGTTAAGAAACATCAATGATTTGAGTGGAAGAATTGCATTAGATTACCAAAACCAGTTAAATCCCTCATGCTACATAGTACAAAACAGGACATGAATGCATATCATAGTAGGAAAAGCAAGACCATGGTGCATGACTAAAAGAAAGACGTGATTATACCTCCTTTGAACTGAGCTCCTGGCTCTTGGATCTCAGGGAGCGAAGCGTCGAGGATAGCTCAAGCTCTAAACATCGAAGACGAGGTCTTATGTCATTATGGTTGTCATTTTTCCATCTCTCCAAAGCTTCATAACTATTCTCTGTGATGGTTAACAGACCGTCTCTTGAAGATTCACTTTTACCTCCATCTGGTGTCTTACCAAAACTAATATCACCAGCTGTACATAGGGGGAGTCAAATTGAGGCTACAAACTATGAACATGATTAGATTCCAGGAAGTGAATACCTTCAAATTCTGTGCCCTGAGGATCTGCACGTTGCATGCTCCATGTTCTCCACATATCTGGCGTGAATTCGTGGTTAAGCTGCCCTCCTGAATCACTTAAACTGCGTTTCTTAGGGCTACCCGATGTGAGGCTTCCATTTTCCCCCGGGTCAGTCCTGTCTTTACGATGTAACAAGCATGGCATTTCATGTTTTAGTTTCCAATTGCATAAAGACAATTCACTAACTTATACATTTTCCAGTTTAACATTTTCCAGTTTAACATGTAAGACAAAGTTTTAAGGTTTCAATTATCACTACAACTGTAAAACATGGTGCACAAAAGGCCTTGATGATTAAACAGCATTCAAAACGGTAACAAAATAGATGAGAACAGGTTTATTGGGGAGACTAAAATGGGGAGAAAGGACCCTACCCGTAGTAGTGGTTCCAGAGCTTCCGCCATCCATGCTATTCCTACTTGAACAATTAGATCCATACCCATATTTGCTCGTAGTAATACCAACAGATAAGATCCTCTCATACCATCGGTTCAATATCCCTTCAATCCCACTATCTTCCTCAAACTCAACTGCAGCTTCTCTGATGAAAAGACAGAGGAAATAAAGATTGTATATTTTACAACTTTTCATATTATTCAACAGAATCTGTAACCAATGGCAAATAAATTGAATCACAATAAACAGTAAGAACAAGGAATCCTTCTTCTAACTTCTAGTTTTGGCTCGAGTATTAGATATATTATAAATACTTAGAAACAAAAAAGGTTCCTTCTTTTAACTTCTAGTTTTGGCTCAAGAAAAAGATTTTCGATAAATAACAAAATGTAACACAATTCTTTTTCAACAGGAGCCAAGATAAACAAATAAACGAAACAGAGTAACCAAGATAAGCAAATAGACAAAAGGGAGGAACCAAGATAAACAAATAGGCAAAAGAGCATTTTACAAGGAGGAAACTCACAGTGATCTACCAGAGGAGGAAGCTGGCTGAGAAGAATTCCCAATTGAAGAATCAAAACCAAAATCTTCATTCCCTCTTAATGAATCACTTTCTTGATATTTCTCAACTCTTTTTCTAAATTCCTCAATATCAAAATCCATTTCTTCAGTCTCAGTTTCATGAATATTTTCTGTGTCCCAACCAAAAGAATACCACCCACCCCTCTTCTTTATAGCCTCCACCAAATCAACTCTTCCCGCTTTCTCCAAATCTTTCTTTGTAGGAAATGCATTTGGGTTCTCAGATTTTTCCATGAAGGCCAAAATCTCTGCTTCTAACTCCAAATCTGTTTCACCCTCCGACCCTTTCTCACAGCAACAACGAAACACAATGTGCTTCGCATTTTCCCTCCTTAGTTCAAGAAACTTCAAAGAACACATTTTGTTACCCAAAACAAGGTTAAAACCCCCTGATTTTCTATGGAAATGAAGACTTCTTCTTGAGTTTAGTAAAACGACTTTACAGGGGGTAGTAGCAGGGGTACTCAACAAGGAGTTGAAACAATGAGGTCTTGTTAAGGGTGTCATTCAGGCATTTCGTAGAACAGACTGTAAACAACTCTGAAGAAACAACTCCCAGCACAGTAAAACAAGAAAAAGAAAGAAAAGGAAGAAGAAAGAATGAGCGCGAGAAGCACGAAAAGAGAAGGGAAAAGAAAGCGAATGAAGAAACGAACAATGCAGTACAATTTGAGAGCTGATAACTGTTTACTGAACTACAGGTATTTCATTTGTTTGTGTAAAGCTAAAAAATCTTTCATTTGGTTCCATAGAGTTTTAGACTTTATAGGTATCGAATGTGTATGAATACAAAAAGGTTATTCTACACACTTCCCCAAGACTATATGTGAGCTGTGATCATTTTCAGTTACTTATTTCAGTATTTTCAATATTTACCTTTATATAATAATTTATAGCCACACAAAATATATTTCTATCTTTTCTTAAACTCCGCGTCCAATCAAATGGGTTCACATAAATTGAAACGGAGGGAGTATTTATTTTTATAGAACTTGCTATTGGTTTCGTAACATATTTATTTTGTAGCTAAGTTAGAAGAGAAATACATATTTTTAGCGGCTCTAAAAAGTAATAATTGATAAATTTATATATATATCTATTTAAGTGCGAGAAGCGCAAAAAAGCGACAAGGGCTCGCCTCGCTTCAAAAGCGAAGCGCACGCTTTATTAAAGTGAAGTGCAATTCTTAAAAAACATAATGTAAACCTTGTCAAGATATAATATAACATAATAATTATTTTCTAAAATGAAATACATATAAAAATTAATCAAATAAACTAAAAATATAACATATATATAATAATTAATTTTATTTATTGAAATATACATTAAAAAAATCAAATAAACTAAAAAAATATAACATATATAAATAATAATTAATTTTATAAACTAAAATAGATATATTAAAATTAATAAATAAGAAGAATAAAAAAATTACAGAATCTGGACGGGTCAGAGATAAAGGAAGAAGAAGACGCTGAACAATGTGCAGACACTGGACTGGTCAGAGATAAACGAAGAAGAAGAAGGAAGAAAGAAGGAAAAAGAAAGAAAAAAGAGCAGAATCTGGACGGGAACAAGAAGAAGAAAGAAAAAAAAACGAGGAGAAGAAAATTACCTGGACTGGTCAGCAATGTCGATGAAGTTGAAACCCTAGGCTTTGGTTGATCGAAGAAGAGAGAAGAATAAATGGTCAATTTTGGTCTTAGGGGCCTGTTTTGTATAATAAAAAATAGACCCAAACATTTTTTTTTAAAGAAAAAAGCCCTTTTAAGAGAAGCGAGTGCTTCTGTCGCTTCTTCAAATAAAGCGCACGCTTCACATGGTCGAGTCTTCTTAAGCCGGGAAAAGCGATGGCTGGTCGCTTCGCGCTTAAAGCGACGAAGCATTCACTTTTTCAAACACTAATATTATATATTAAACAAAAGATTTTTCGGCTAACGAATGCATATAGTTTTAGCCGATCGATCCTTTTTATATTTTGCCCTATGTTTAACTGGTTCAAGAAAGGATTTTTTTTGCATGATTTTGGTGTTTTGGAATATTAAAATATAGCCCATTTATTTATTGCGTGAGGGGTCGTATAGTTGGAGGCATTGAAAAATAATTTCAAATAAAATAGATTAGATGTACTAGAAAAAGTAATCTTATGCAGAGTTTGAATGGTGGTAATTGTATACGGATAAAACCAGGATACTGAACACGCCGATTTCCTGATAGGGAGAATGAAGAGAGGACATAACTTCATGTAGTAATCGAAGCCGGAGTTCGTTCGTATCAGATCCCGAACAGAACACCTGCCCTTGAAGCCATCGAGATCATGCCCCTGGACCTAATTCGAATAACGAGACCTCAGAAAGCATTGCCAAACGACCACCTAGGATTAAATAAGGGTGATGATATCCGTTCCCAACCGGATATCACTGCGTGAATCTCTACCCGTATCAGCAATAAATCAATGATTAGCGAAAAGGAAGATTTTTACCTTTTTTAGAATTGTACTTTAGGGTAAAACTCCCCTACTATATAAAGCTGATTATTCATTAAAGATATTGTAACACATATATCAAGGCAATATACATCTATTTTTCTCTGTTTCTAAAGGATTTTTCAAAGTTCTTGTTTTGGTTCATACGTTCTTCTTAAGTATTGGTTCGGAACCGAAGTCAAGCTTCACGCTAAGCCTTTAATCGATCTCGCTATTAACATTGGGTTTGTTATTTATTCTGTCTTTTATTTGCTTATCTAACGTCATTACTCTCTTTTATTAAATTAACTCACATATCCTTAATACCGCGTACAAATTTAATTATTTTTCATTTCTAAGGGTAAACAGTTTGGCACCTACCGTAGGGCTAAGGATAATAGTGGTAATTTGATATAAATCTCCATAACGGACTTTGTTTTACGCTTGTTTTTGAGATTTTAATTTCAGGTCAATGTCAAACTCCCAATCTGCTCACTTGAACGTTGATGCTGAATCTGACCACCCTGGCGAAAACAACAATGTAGTACTTAGCAACGAGGTGCCCCCTGTTGACCCCAACAGAGTCCTAGTTGCGAACTCGATCGATGCCAACTCACATGCGGCCATCGATGCAAACATGTCGACCGACCCCGAGAGCAACGTTCGCGGAGGAGCCCAGCCAACGACTCGAGGTACACCCAAAGGTGGAGGCGACGAATAAATCTACGTGTGATCTTCGAAATATTACAGGCTCAACAGGCAGTGATAGCACAGCTGCAGAACCAAGGCCGCGCCCTCAGCAGAGTTGAGACCAAACAATCCCGGAAAAACACCCAAAGAAATAAGTAGGTCACGGAGAGGCCGGGTGAAGCTGAGCCTGGGACAAACCCCGAAATTATTTAGATGCTTGAGGAACTGACAAAGTGGGTGGAATAGGGGGAAAAGAAAATTGAGGCCAACGATAAAAAAATGGAGACATATAACTTAGAGTTGATCAAATCCCAGGAGCACCCCATATATTAAAAGGCCTGGATTCCAAAAAATTTGTCCTCCTTTTTCCCACGACCGCAACACCGAAGCCAATCCCAAAGAAGTTTTGTATGCTCGAAATTCTGAAGTATAATGGAACCATGGATCCAAACGAACACGTGACCTCCTACACTTGTGCCATCAAGGGAAACGACTTAGAAGATGATGAAATCGAGTCGGTTTTGCTGAAAAAGTTCGTAGAAACCTTGTCAAAGGGAGCAATGATATGGTATAACAACTCACCCCCTAATTCTATTGACTCGTTTGTTATGCTTGTAGATACCTTTGTAAAAGTGCATGCCGCGACCATCAAGTTCGAAACCAGGAAATTGGATCTTTTCAAAGTAAAACAAAGAGATAACAAAATGCTCAGGGAATTCGTGTCGAGGTTTCAATTGGAACGAATGGATCGGCCTCTGGTTGTTTTTAATTGGGCTGTTCAGGCATTCACTCAAGGACTCATCCCACAAAGCTACTTGGCTTCACAATAGCTGAAAGAAAATGTGATAGAATACTCTGCAATAACTTAGGCCGACGTCCATAACAGGTACCAATCAAAGATCAGAGTCGAGGATGATCAGCTCGGGCCCCCTCCTAGTCCATTTATCCCTTCAAAAATAACGACAGGTCTAAGAGAGTCGTCGATCAAGAAATAAGGCCGAACAAAGACTGATATCAACCGTATAATGGAGACCGAAGGGGTAATAGATATGGGCGTAACCCTACGAGAAATGAAAAAAAGGAACAATTGAAACCACAGTAGTCGGGGACTCATGAGCAAAAACAGTTTCGACATACCACTTGGGGCTAGGGAGGCACCGAGGTTATCGGAGTACAACTTCAGTGTTGATGCTTCCAGCATCGTGTCTTCTATCGGGCGCATCAAAGACACCAAGTGGCCTCGGCCATTGCAGTCCGACCCTACCTAGAGAGACCCTAACCTGATGTGTAAGTACCATGGCACTCACGGCCATAGAACTGAATATTTTCGACAGCTAAGAGAAGAAGTGGCCCGATTATTCAATAACAGGTATATCAGGGAGTTCCTGAGTGATCGAGCCATAAACCACTTCAGGAATAAGGACTCCAACAAACCGACCGAACAAGAGGAACCTCTACATGTCATCAACAAGATCATTGGTGGAGTTGACGTCCCTTAGCGACCAATGTTAAAGCACATCAATGTGTCCATCATAAGGGAAAAATGAAACGAGATTATATACCGGAGGGGACCATCTCTTTCAATGATGAGAACGCAGGCATCGTACAACCGCATAATGATGCACTGGTAATATCTTGTAATGTCCCGGCCAGTCATTTTGAGAGTATTATCCCCGATCCCCTATTTACTGCTTCCCTCGTATCATTTTATGCTTATGTGACTTGACAGGAGGTTTCGTTTTTGGTTTTAGAGTGAATTGGGACACTTAGTCCCTAAAATAGAAGCTTAAGTTCTAGGTTTTTACCGTAGTTGGTGTCGCACCCCCTTTTTCTCGCAAAATCGTGTTTATGACATTTGGAAGGACAACTTATTCCTTTTGGGAATTGGGTTTGCATTTGAAGAGTCGCCACTTAATGATTATGGTGCATTAGGACACCAAAAGAGTTTGATTTGAATAACCAGAGACAGGGTAAGGGCTTGAAATTATTCTAAGGGGAAGGCGTTAGGCACCCCTCAGAATCCACTAGTGTGGTTCCCGGCCAGACAATTATTGTGAATTGAGGTACATTAACATATAGGCAGATAAGGCTTAAATAAGGGGTGGGGGGGATTTCAACACATAATGGTTTGAAAGTAAATAAAGTTTGAAATAACAATTAGAAAAGCTGATTTTAATAAGGAGTTAAAATGCTGAAAGAAATGAAGAACAAAGGAAGGGATGGGGCTCCTAGGTTTGTGAGCACGTGATTTTTGCCCTAAGCAAATTATTCCCAAAAAATCCAAACAAAATGATTTTTCTTTTACAATTTTTGTGTATTTTGGTGTCATTTACTAATATTTGTTGCATTTTTGTGTTAATTGATTGCATAATAATTCATATTAAAAAAAATAAAAAAATATGCATTTGCATTAGGAATTTAATTTTATACTTTTAGTATTAAGTAGGTGTTAATTCATTTTATAAATTTGAAGAAAATTACAAAATAGTTCATTTTATTGTTTTAATTGGAAATTGCTAATAAAATAGTCATTAAGTAGATTTTAGCCTTTAAATAGTTTTAGTTAATTGCAGTTTAATCTCACAATTTTATAAATCAGAAAAATAATATATAAGCTGGAAAATACAAAAATACAAAAAAAATGAAAATAAATACAAAAGAAAAGTGAGTAAAATACAAGAAAAATAAATAAAAGAACAAGGAAAGAAAGTGACTGTT
Source organism: Nicotiana glauca (assembly GCA_026770625.1). NCBI lineage: Eukaryota > Viridiplantae > Streptophyta > Magnoliopsida > Solanales > Solanaceae > Nicotiana > Nicotiana glauca. The sequence goes on from MU729000.1 coordinate 34,239, forward strand.
AAAATTTGGGCCAATTATCCCAAGCCCAAACAAACAAACAAAAAACGCCCTAGCCACACGCTCCAATCCAGGCCCAATTGCCCACCCGGTCCACCCCATTACCTTTTTAAACGACATCGTTTCATCCTAGGCCAATCTGGACCATCTAGGTTTATAGATCCAACGGTCCAGAAGCCTAGGGTAATTGGTATATGACTGTCGTATATCGACCCCCCCTCTCTCTCACACCCCATCGTCTCTCTCAATCCCCACTCCCACAGAAACCCTAATGGCGCCGCCCTAATTTTCCACCGCCGGCGATGGCGGCGCCGGCCCCAAACCATTCCCAAGTCACACCACAACACCCCCTTCATCTCCTCAGTCCATGCATGGACTTATTTTTTCTCAAATCCCACCCATTCATACCAAATCTTTGAAACCCTAGTCGCCAGAACCCTACCGCCGGCGATGACACTACCACTTCCAAATCACCCAAAAAATACACCAGTGACTCTCCTCAGTCTCTTCTTTCTAACCATGCAACTATTTTCTCTCAAATCAGCCTCAATCGGCTCGAATCTTTCTTTAAAGATTTTTCGGCCACGATGTAGGTCACATCAAACGACCCCCAAATAACACCATAAACCCGCATTGGCCTCCCCTACACGAATTCCATAGTCACTTGGCTCGAATGTGGCTGGAATGGCTCAAATATTAATTTCAAAATTTTCCGGCCAAGAACTCAAACTCAAATCTTTATAATTTTTGACCATAATATCCTTAACCACGTGTTTTCTTATGAAAACACATGGTTGAGGATGTTACAGGTCAAGAATCTCGAAAGATTCTCTCAAAAATGGCTGGCCAGAGTTTTCGTTACATCAGTGAGTTCTACTTTTATTTTCTTTCTTTTTCATGCTTTATTGTTTTCTGATTTGGTCTTTGCTTCTGATTTTACTTGTTGAATTTTATTAAATTGAAAATAGTTAGCGATACATGTTCTTAAGATAATTGCTATGCTGTCGTTGCGTTTAATTGTCAGTTGACTTGTTAGATATCAATTTAGAGTTAGTAAGAAATTAGTTAGATTTTAGGTTTATAGGTTGTTCATTGACAGTATGATTAGCGGCTAATTGAAAATTCAGTAATTAATTGTTAATTTCATCGGTTTGGATTAACTGATAGTTTAATAGTAGATTTGGTTATAGCTGGTTAGATTTCTAATTAGCAGTTGATTAATCATGGAGTTAAAATAAATTAGTTTGGGTTAATAAATTCAGGGGTAAAAGGGTTGAGTTGCAGTAGATTTACTTTAGTAAATTCAACTTAGTTTCAAGGGTATTTTGGGGATATAAAAGGGTTTAGCAGTAATTAACAAAAGGAAGGAAGGGTATTTTGAATATAGGAAAAAGGGTTAATAGTAGTTATAATACAAGTTCAGGGGTAATAAGGGCATAAAAATGGGTAGTTTAGCAAATTTTAAAATGAAGTGAGGGCAATATAGGAATTAAAATAAAATAGAATCTTCTAGATTGGGGCATTAGTATAATTCTTAATAAATAAGTATAGCTATTTGTATTACAAGTTAAAAATAAAAGGTAGAAATGAAATAAAAGAGTGACTAATGTGTAAACACTCAAATTTGAGTTTCCCTCCAGATTTACATCTATAAATAGGCATTGATATGCCTTGTTTTACAAGTTTCAGAATCTGAAAATTTCTCCCCAAAACAATCTCTGTCCAAATTCGAAATTCATAGCTTCCAAAAACTCAAAAACATTAGAAATCAGTAGAAAATCCCAAAACATCACTGTTTCATTGATCATTTTAGTTAAAATTTGAAAGTTGTGCAATGATCTTCTCCTCTTCTAGCATCTGAAATTCTGTGAAAGTGTGACTGGATTGGTCAAGCTTGTTTTTCTGGTTTAAATTGAGGGCTGTGGTTTAATCCTGGGCATTTTGAGGCTGTGATTGGATTTAACTGTCTTGTTGCTGTTGCTGTGGAAATTGATTCTGAATTTTCGTTGTTCTTCTCTATTTTTCTAGGTATATACTACAATCCTTCTGTAATTTCGGGCTCAAAGGTGGAATGAATACATCTGGATTTTGTTTCAGCCTACTATGCCTCTTTTGTGTCTAATTTGATTTTTAGATTCTGTTTGTTGAAGCTATGTAGCTGGACTGATAACTCATTGTTTCATTTAGGTTTATCCCTGTATTACCCCCTATATTAGACTCTAGATTATATTCTTAACTAGTAGATTATTAGATTAATTTGTATGTTAATAATTCAGGATGATTTGATTCGTAAGATGATAATGTAGAAAACAAATTCTCAACAGATTTCCTGTGTGTTTTAGTCAAAATTTCGGACAGTTGAAACTTGAGCTTATGAATGTAATAGCTCATACATAGCATATTTTGCATGTTAAAATAGGTAATTTTTTTTCCTTAGAATCTGATGCATATTATGTCTTCAGATGTTTTCCATTTTCTATAAGGATAAATATTCAAGTGTTAATTGAGATCAAGTATAGGATAAGTGGATTCGTTGTTAACAGAACATTACTTCAATTCATATTTTATTGCAATTTTGACATTATTAGAGTTAGAGTCACATCAACAGAAATAAGAATATTAAATAATTTGGAATCGTCAAAATTAAAAGTAATATAATTGCAACAACTTGAAATCATGTTAGTTTGGTATATTCAAAACGTAATCCGATTGATTTGCTTAATTTGGGCTGATTTTGGGCCCACAAACATGAAGCTTTAGCTGAACATATCAATCTCTAAAAAGTAGTACAATTGTGGCTGGGCTACAGTTTACTTTATTAGACTAAATGTGCACTAAAACTTAAATTGGATTCCTTGGGCTAACAATTCAGGCCCAAAAGCCTTGTTGAAATATGAGTAAAAGGCAAGGTCCAAATATAATAACACTTTAAAAATAAATAAATAATTAGGAACATGAAAAATTAATCCATAAATATAAA
>MU729000.1:38887-52823 GCA_026770625.1 Nicotiana glauca
GATGTTCACTTTCTTAAATAAAATAATTGACAAAAAGCGGGAATTAATTCTAAAATTGCACAAGTAGGGTAACATGTATAAAAAATTAAATTTTATCCAAATATAGCAGTTGAGCGACCGTGCTAGAACCACGGAACTCGGGAGTGCCTACCACCTTCTCCCGGGTTAACAGAATTCCTTACCCGGATTTCTGGTTCGCGACTGTTGAATAGAGTCAAACCTTTTCCTCGATTCGGGATTCAAACCGGTGACTTGGGACACCATAAATCTCCCAAGTGGCGACTCTGAATCTTAAATAAATAAATGAATCCCGTTTCGGTTGTCCTTAAATTGGAAAAACTCCTTCCTTTATTATATCCCTTCCCGGGGAGTAGTAAAAGCTTTAAAAGCTCGGAAAAAGGAGGCGTGACAAGGTTTATTAAAAATATGGATCACCCCATACAATGTCCGGTAATCACTCCTCAATGAGGGGCTACACGTGACATTACCGCGTGGTCATCATATCCATATCTACCCATCCCACTCCGTTAAGGTATTTAAAGAGCGGATTGGTATCGATTACTTATTGCATGCTATTACCCGTCCCATTCTTATCAGTCCCGGAGGCACGTAGGACTACCTAAAAAGGGAAAGATATTAGGCTTATTTGAAGTTTCAAAGGTAAAAACTCTAAGGCGACATAGAAAACACATATTGCATATTTTAGGGAAAAGCATATAAACAAACAAGGCTCATATATACCTCCTTAAACAAAGAAAGCATATAATTAGCATGACTTGCACATACTGTTTAGGTCTGATTAAAATATACCAAAGACGAGGGAGTTTGAATATTGGGGCAGATTGATTTATTACATAACTCAGATAAGAAGCCTAAATCAGGCATGCCTGCTGGTTGTAATGATTAATAGAAATAGATTCAATTTACAGTTATTACTCTAAGGCTTGCCTAAGTGTTAAGACGAGGTCCTACATGCATGATATCTACTGCATTTAGAAGGTGACGAGATAGTAAGGCTCGAAATGAATTGTTTAAAGTCCTATATGCATGCTTGTTAAACTTGTTAAGCGAGGGACTCAAATTATTAAAAAAGATGCAGAATATACAAGATTAAAAAAATTGTTTATAGGTTCTGCAGATTATAGCATCTACGATTACTGATTTCATATCTAACATTGACTGTGAATGAAAACGAATCAGAATTGCTCGAGGATCCCTATAGGCATGATTTCTGCGCATTACTGATTCTTTAAGCATGGTATCTAATTGCAGGAACCTTATAGACATGGCATATAAGTGCAGAGACTTATTTTAAACCTTATAGACATGGTATCTAAATGCTTAAACTTATTTTAAATCTTATAGACATGGTATCTAAATGCATAAACTTGTTTTAAATCTTATAGACATGGTATCTAAATGCATAAGTTATAAACATGGTATCTAAATGCAGTTTGAATTGTGCAGAATTAAAATATTCCTATAGACATGGTTTCTAGGTGATGTTTGAATATGCAGAAGTTAAAAATACCATATAGGCATGATTTCTACCCTTGCATGCATAGTTACCCACCCTTTTTCACTAGCCAACCCCGAATGTTTATTACAACTTATTACAAACCAGAATAATAAATTATATCAGAAAAGTACAAAGAAAAAAAAGTACAACCAGAGGAAGCCTGGTTCTTGACTTCCTCTCTGAGTTATGAGATAGACCAACTGAAAGACCATTGATCCAAAGCCTTTGTCCAATTTAAGTGTATCAGAGTTCCCTAAGAGCCTAAATGGGACTCCAGGCAGTGCTCACACCCAAATTGTATTACCAGAGTAGGGACAAGTGCTGTGTGGAAGTGCCTGCACTCAAGTGTCCAAGTTCAGAGGGAGCTCATGGGTCCCAAGTCAAGGCTCACATGAGGGGGGCAGAACTTAAGCCTAAGAGAGAGTGCAAGTGAAGAAATAGAGCTTTAAGAACTAAGGAAGTAAAGAAGAGGGAAAAAGGTGCTAAGAAACGACCATAAACAAGTTGATAATTTTATACAAAGGGGTTCAGGGGTTGAGAAATTACCAAAGAGTCTATGTACTTAGGCATTAGTTAATTCTGGGCATGCACATCAATAGGGAGTGTTGTTATGCTTACAAAATCAACCAGAATACACAACATATAATAGTAACATAGAGGTTATGATCCTAGGGGAATCAAGTTTGAGTCATAGACAACAATACTTAATACTGTCATGACTCAAACAAGCCATCAGTATCAAACACATTAGGGTAGGGGTTTAGGATGCCTAATAAAGTACTGAATCAAACACAGGCAGAAGGGAATTACAACATACTTAGAATAAAGAATTAAACACAAACAGCAGGCAGACAGGAAAACCAAAGTATTAAGTAAATATATTATTGTGATGCTGAAATCTTAATCAGGATATAACAGTTCAAAGAAGCAAAAATACAGTAAAAGCAGGTAGCAGGACTTTGAAGACAGGCTACAGTACGAGTAGCAAGAGAGAATATTTTGAGTATGAGTGTGAGTTCAGAAACTAAGAGTGTTCGTATGTGTTAATGAAAGAACAAGGTATTTATAGTTTAAAAATAGGTAAAAAAAAATAAGGCAAGAATCATAGTTTAGCAGTAATTATGGAACTATGTGTCAATTAAAATCAAATCAGTATAAGACTTCTTTTAATTAAGGAGTTAAAATTAAACGGTAATGGGAAGAAAACATTTAAGGAAAGAAATCAAGTAGAACACCATGTATAGAATAGATAGTTAGGGGTAAGTACATAGGGGTCCAATTAAGGAAATAACTATTGCAGAATCAGTGAAGATACTCGGTTAACCAAATAAGGTAGGAAACACAATAGATTTGCAAAATATGGAGACAATCAGCTCTCAGTAAATCAAGGAGTCAGGGATTCAAAATTATTGATTTGGGAGAGAATAACATGGGTTCCCATGAATAAACAAATAAACCAAACTAAGTATAGGAGAATCGAAAGTCTAAAGGGAAGTTTTCAAATCAATCCAAGAAATAGGGAAATCAGTAAAACAAGGAAAGAATCAATTACATGAGTGCAATCAGAATTACACAAGGAGGTTTGAAATCAATCCAAAATTGAAGGTCGTTTTAGAGGAAAATTTAGCATATAAAAGAGTGCATAAACATTAGGCATGCTAGGCTTAACTCATGACAAAGAGAAGCATCATGCAATAGCAAACCCAAAGTCAATAGCTAATGAACTATCGAAACATGGTAGTCACATAGGTCAATTTCACCAACTCAGTAATAGAGAAAAGAGAGAGTATCGGAAGAATATTAAAAGTCAAGTAAAAAGACCTTTCCAAAAAATATAGTTGAGTTCAATGATTGCAAGAAGTCAAAATCACTTAAAGAAATAGATGCAGGAACAAAAAGGATTTCAAATCTAGTCGAGCAACTTCAAACAGGTGAAACAGCTTCAGAAGCTTGAATAAGCCTCAAATAAATTAGGGTTTGAAACCAATCACATTCAGGGATGATGAACAAATAAATCATACAACAAATAGTCTCAGAACCCAAAAATTTTAGGGTTTTTTAACACCGATCGAGTCTAGAGATGAAACACAAATAAATCAGACAAATACTACAAAATAGATTTAGAAATTTCAAAAAGGTCAAGGACCTCAACATGCAACTCAAGTAGAAGAACGACATAAGGAAACACAGTAGAACATGTAGAAAGAATCCGAGAAATCATCAAAATAACTTAACAAAACCCTAAATCGAAAAAAAGATAAGAGGTTTTGAAGGTAAAGTTTTTAGAAAAAAGTTTAGAAGTTTAGAGCAAACACGAATCTAAACAGATCTAAAAGAAATCGGAAGAACCTCAAAAGGTTAGGGTTTTAGAAGAATTCTGAATGGTGAGAAAGGCCTAGAAAATCATCGATCTAAGCAGGAAAAGTCAAAAATCAGGCTTGAATAGCCATGGCTGGCTAGAGCAATGTCAAGGATGACCGGAGATAGCCATAGAACTGAAATCAACCAGGGTCTGGACCAGACTAGCCTTGAAACCATGGTAATCGAGCATGTAGAAGCCATAAGAGGTAGATACAGGCTTCCAATGGTTTTGGAAGCCAGTAATTTAGGAGATTTTGGGGTGGTGGTTGAGGGTGGTGGCTAGGGTTTGATAGGAGGTTGAGAGAGAATTGGGAGAGGGGAGGATTCAAAGGCGGCTGAATGAGAGAAATAATAGGGTTTAGGGGTCGTTTGTGATTAATTATGGAAATGGGGTTTGGTGGCCGTTGATCAAATGGGTAGGTAGGGCAGTTTAAATAGGGTTGGGTTTGGGTCGATTCATATGGGGATTGGATCAGGGTAATTTGGTTTAAAATTGGCCATAATTGAAACACAATTGGGTTGTACTTTAAATAGCCACATTTCCCTTATTTATTTTATAAAATAGTAAAGTAATTTTTGGAAATAAATTAAAGGTACGAAAATGATTAATAATACATAATTATCAAATTAAAAATTTTGGTCCTATTTTATAGACATAGACGTAATTAAATCTAAAAGAGGTTAATATTGTAATTGTATGCAATTTAGTTTTAGAAATACTAAATAAATTTGTAAAAATATGCAAAAATTACATTCGCTATATTTTAGCATTAATATGAGAGTCCAATAAATAAATCACCAAAATGATAATTTTGGGAATAATTATTGGGGTTTTCTGGATAAAATGGAGCAATAAATTAATTTAAAAATCTTTAAAAATTAGGGGAAAATAGTGAAACATTTGGAAATACCTATATATGTATACACATGCTATTTTAAAAGTAATTTGCATATTAAAATATTTAGAGAAAAATTGGGTATCAATAGCTGCCCTCTTTACCTGGGAAGTATGATAGAGTTGTTGGGTAAAGATATAATGGCCAATTTTGACCAACTGAAATAGTTCAAGGAGACTTAGGCCTTGCTCTGGCTTCTGAGCTGCCTATATATCCCTAGTATTATAGGAATCAGGCCATATGTAGTTCAGGATCCGTCGACGGAATATGCCGATGGAGACTTTCCAAGAACCGACGTAATATTCAGGACGGGGTGAATGGTTAAGGTCTGATAGAGCTGCGGGAACTGGAGTGGGATAGCTCCTGCTGAGATAACCGTTGATCGCCGGTTTAACTGCAAATAAACAATACAAGCATATACGATGCGTGAATTTAAACATGATGCAAATTCTCGTCGGACCATGAAGGTTGTCTTCGGACGGTGAGGATGATGTCCTTAGACCATGATGTCCTGGGCCATGAAGCGTATAATAAAGGACTCACATGCCATGAAATGATTCTCTCGGGCTATGAGAAGGATGCCGCCGAACCATGATACCTTTGAATAATGATATGCAAGGGATTAAAGGGATCCTTAGGCCATGGCATGGTGTTTTCGGGCTATGAAAATGGTGCCTCTGAACAATGACGTCTTTGGATAGTTTGGCAATCTTTCAGTCCATGAGAGGCAGTATTTGCGATATTTCAGCCCATGCAGAATGTAGATAAGGTGGCGATCTTTCAGCCGTACAGAATGTAAATAAGGTGGCGATCTTTCACACATGCAGATGTAAATAAGGTGGCGATCTTTCAGCCATGCAGATGTAAATAAGGTCGCGATCTTTCAGCCATGCAAAATGTAAAGGTGGCGATCTTTCAGCCATGCAGAATGTAAATAAGGTGGCGATCTTTCAGTCGTGCAATGCAGAAAATATAGATGGAGACAGAGTTTAGTCTCGGAAGGTAGAATAGTAGCCTTATGCAATGCAAAAAATGCAGATGGAGACAATGTTTAGTCTCGGAAGGCAGAATGGTAGCCTTATGCAATGAAAAAAATACAAATGGAGACTGCGTTTAGTCTCGGAAGGCAGAATAGTAGCCTTATGCAATGCAGAAAATACAGATGAAGACAATGTTTAGTCTCGGAAGATAGAATGGTAGCCTTATGCAATGCAGAAATAAAATAAAATGGCAAATGGTAATAGAGTTTTCTTAGCCGATAGCAGCTTGTGATATTGTGACTGTTGGGGACATCGCGATATAGGGAATATCGCCGGTGTGCGTGGATAGATAATGCTAGTGAATGCAACCATTCTGAGAGTTGTATTCATGAACAATGTTTGTCTCGTGAATGTATAGTAAGCCAGATGCTTTTGCAATCCAAGTGTCTGCATTCAAAGAAAAACCGTGAGTTTTATAGAGGGGGAAGGTTAGTTCGCATCCCTGCTGGCTCTGCTTGACCTGTTCGGCTTTAATCCGGTGATACGGTATGTATCATTGGGGGTAGCGTTGCTGAACAAGGTGATTTCGATAATAAACATGCATGAATTTGTAAAAATATGACATAAGTATATATTTAAGAAATAACTTTTAGATGAACCGACGACTGTGACGTGGCTCAAGACATTGCAACCTCTTTTGCTTTAGAATTTTAAGGGTCCTCCTCAAAATTCTGCCCCAGTTTAATGGGTTGATGCTTCTGACTGTTGTTTGCGATGATTGGCTGAAATTACTTCGGAATTTTGAGGGTCCTCCTCAAAATTATGCCCTAGTTTCAATTGCGGGGGAAATTAAAATTTTATTAAATTGTGACCGAACACATAAGGCTGCCTACGTATCTCCTCTTAAACGGGAATCAGGTAAGAGGTAGTTCAAATTTCCAGTTCAATATGTTCTCAATTTTGTTGTCCCACCATTTGTCCTTGTCAATGGCGTTGACCCGCTCGATGTGGTGATAGGTCTCCCCACCTACCTTTCTTCTGCCTCCTATTACCGGGATGGTCTAGTGACTGTATATGGGATTGCTATCGTTGCCGCGAATGATCACCTCCTGGTGATTCCACTCAAACTTTACTGCCTGATGTAGTGTTGACGCTACGGCCCTAGCGGCATGAATCCATGGTCGTCCCAGCAGTAGATTGTAAGATGCCGGCACGTCTATCATTGGAAAATCAACATTGAACCAAGTAGGCCCCATTTGCAAACATAGACTAATTTCCCCAATGGTGGACCTTCGGGAATCGTCGAAAGCTTTCACGTTGATGGCCCCTTCCTTGATCTCATGCAGTCCCTTACCCAATGGACAAATGTTGAGGCTAGACCCTCCATTAATCAGGATTCTGGTGATAAAATAATCTTCGCATTGTACGGTGATGTGCAATGCCTTGTTGTGACTCAACTATTCAGTGGCAGCTCATCTTAATGAAAAGTGATCTTGTGACTTTCTAATACATGTCCTACCATGTTAGCCATCTCTCCGCCGGTGATGTTGCTTGGCACATATGCTTCACTCAGCACCCTTAACAGGGCATTCTTGTGTGCATCAGGATTTTATAGCAAAGCAAGGATAGAAATTTGCATCGGTGTTTTGTTCAGCTGATCAATGACCGAGTATTCCTTGGACTGTATTTTTCTCCAGAGATCATCCGTCCGGTCTCGGTGATGGTTGGACGACTAGAGGCCTGCTTGCTTGACTCAGCCAGATGTTCTAGGGTATAAACTCTACCAGTTCTCGTCATACCCTGGGCCGCAATAGCTTCTCCGAACATAACCTTACCTTTCCTTCTTGTCTCAGCTGTGTAGTCCTATGGTATATCCTTTGTATGGAATGGTGTCATGTCCGACATTGCCACTGGAATTGGCGTGTCTATCTTTACTCCAAACGGAGCATGCACCTTGGGCGGTAAAACTGCAACTTCGAATGGTGTAGGTGCATTTGCTGGAGATATGAATTCGACCTCAATTGGTGCTGGTGTCTTTTCAGAAGACGTAGATTCAAACTCAAATGGCATGGACATATTTGCCTTGATGTACCCAGAGGGCTGAGTCTGACTATGATAGGATTAAGGGTGACTATTGGTTTCTTTGGGTCATCACCTTTTGTGATCAAACCGATCGATCCCTTGGGATCCCAATCATCCTCTATTTCAATCATGTGAAAGCCTCCACCCTTGTGGTCTGGTAGAGGGTTATTGCGGACATTTGGAGTAGGCTCCTTCGCCATAATAATCTTGTTATCAATTAAAGTCTGGATCTTATCTTTCAGAGAACGACATTCATCAATGGTGTGTACTTTCATGCCGGAATGGAATGCACAAGATTTATTTGGATTAACCCACTGAGAAGGGTTCTCAGGGGTTGCATCAGGGATAGGGGTGACATAACCAGCATCTTTGAGTCTTTCATACAACTGGTCGATAAGTTCAGTAATAGCCGTATATTATTTTGGAGGCCTTCGGTCAAAGTTTGGTCGAGGCCTAGGGAAGTTTTAGCGTGCATGAGGGGATTGATAGTGGGATGGTTGAGTATTGTAGGCTTGGTAAACATGTGCCAGTTGGGAATATTTGGGTGAAGTAGGCTGATATGTGAAAAGTGATCGATAAGTGGGCGGTGAAGTTTGGTAAGAGGGTGATGGTGCTTGGTAGTTTGGAGTAAGCTGGTATGTAAGTGAGGGCATTGGGCAGGCTTGGTATTTGATGAGAGATTTGGTTCTCTGTGCCACCATTACGACTCCTACATCCCTTTTCTTGGACACACCTCCCGACTGTAAGGCCTTATTTGTAGCTTGCAAGGCCTCGAAGTTCGTAACCATACCACTTTTGATGCCCTATTCGATCCTTTTTCCCAGCTTGATAATGTCAGAAAATTTGAGGCCCTCGATAATCATCAGCCTTTCATAATACTATGGGTCTTGAGCCCAGACAAAGAATTTACTTATTTGTTCTTCTTCCAAGGCGGGTCTAACCTTAGAAGCTTCGGACCTCCAACGAGTAGCATACTCACAGAATGTTTTTGTGGGCTTCTTCTTTAGATTTTCAATATAAAACACATATGGTGCATTCTCCATGTTAAACCTGAATCTATCCATAAAATCGGACGCCATGCTTACCCAGTTCGACCACTTCTTTGGATCTTGGCTAATGTACCAAGACAAAGCATCTCCTTTCAATCTTCTCATGAAAAACTTCATGCGAATTTTCTCGTCTCTTCCTACTCCAACCAACTTGTCACAGTACATTCTTAAATGGGCTCTTGGGTCCCCTGTACCATCAAACATCTCGAACTTAGGAGGTTTGTACCCCTCGGGCAGTTCAACATCAGGTTGTATGCAAAGATCTTCGTAGTTTAGCCCTTCAATTCCCTTACTCCCTTCTGCTAGTCAATTTCTTAAGTTCTTCGACCAGGTTTTTGATGAGCAAGTCTTTATCATCAGACTTGGGGTGTGATTGAGATGGGCTGGGTGGAGTGTGGTATAGTCTCCACGTAGATGGTGGTATTATATTGGGTGTGGCAGTGGTCATTTGTGGAGTTCTGGAATGAGCAATGGGATATTATTTGAGGTATGGCAGGTGTTACAGTGGTGGTGAGGAGCGGGATGGCTCGGTTGCTTTGGGATATTCTATGGAGGTGTAGGGTTCTGAGCATTTGGGAAATTGATATCTGGGGTAGTGAGGGAAAATGACAGATTCACCAGATATCGAACCTGATCAAGTTCTTCTTGGAATTTCAACAGCTTTTGTTCCAGTTGGGATGCATTTTCTTTGGAAACCTGAGTAACATGACCATGAGTCATCTCTACCCGTTCAGTTGAGTTTTCCTTTCTGGCGTTGTTCAAATCTTCCATCTTCCCTTTGTTCTTGTTTTTGACAGGACTAAGAGGATGAGTGGGTGGAGGGCCCCTGAATCTCGTGGAATAAGATGATGTTGCTAGAGTGCACGAACTAACCTTTGGGGAGGGGAAAATAAACAAAAGTAAAATAAAAAAGTAGCAAGTTAGTGAGGATTATATAAAAAATGTAGCAATATTTAAACACATAGTGCGGGAATGTAAAGCGTGTCCTAATTTGGGGACCTCTTTATGCCCAAGGTAGGCCTAGCGACAAGTTGATTTGGAGAACTTGGAATGCTAAATGCCTCATTTTATTGATAAGAAAGTAGACGAATTCCAAATCGACACTAAATAACAGGTAATAAAAGTCACTAATGGCCATTGGCCTTATTACATTTTGTTAGCGAAAAAATAAAAGAAAGAACACAAGATTTAACGTGGTTCGGATCAAATAATCCTACGTCCACCAGAGAACAATTGACTTTCTATTATTTACAAAGGAAGGGGATATTTTCCAATTACACTTAAGAGAATTTCTCTCTTAACTCTCTACTCACTACAATGTATTGTATTATTTTTCGGATGGTTTCTACAAATGAAGGAGTGCATCTATTTATAGGGGTAAAGATCTCATCTTGATGTCATTGGTGACATCAAACTAGCTCCTCTTGATGTCATGGGTGACATCAAAGGAGGAAGCTTCCTCCTAGCATTCATACCAACTCTTTCCACCAACTCTTCCAATTGGCATCCCATTGTTGACTAAATATAAACCAACATTTTCAGCATGCCATTGTTGACTAAACATAAACCAACATTTTCAGCATGCCATTGTTGACTAAACATAAACCAACATTTTCAATCTCCACCTTGGTTTGCATTTTGAGCGTGTGTGTGAACAACTCTGGCCAAAACTTCTAAGCTTACTGGGCAATCCCGTTGTAAGAAACAAGAAGAATCAAACCATGGTTGAACATATCACCTCCACCTAACAATTGTTCTCTTCGGAGTTGCATCAGTTGATGCACACCCTTGCCAAGTCCTTGTAGTGTGCAAACTTATCGAGCGGGACTATCTTGGTCAACATGTCTGCAGCATTATCGTCTGTGATAACCTTCATGACCTTGATAGTTCCTTTTTCAACAACATCTCGAATAAAATGAAATATGACATCAATGTGTTTAGTGCGCTCATGAAATCTCTGATTTTTCATTAGATGAATAGCACTATGACTATCACCTCTAAGAGTTGATTCCAGCTGAACCAAACTCAATTCCGCTATTGAACTTTTCAAACAGATAACTTCCTTTACCGCCTCCGCTGCTGCCATGTATTCTGCTTCTGTCGTAGACAAAGCGACAATCGACTACAGAGTCGACTTTCAACTAACGGCACTGCCAACGAGGGTAAAGATGTATCCAGTTGTGGACCTTCTTCTGTCAAGATCTCATGCATAGTCAGAATCCATATAATTGAGAATTGAAATACCTCCACCACTTTTTCAAAAGGTCAGACCAACACCAGAAGCTCTCTTGAGATATCTCAATATCCACTTGACAGCTTCCCAATGCCTCTTTCCCGGGCTGGACATGTATCTACTTACCACACTTATAGATTGAACAATATCTGGACGTGTGCATACCATAACATACATAATGCTACCAACTGCACTAGCATAAGGAATCTTTGACATATGCTCCACCTCATCCTCGGACTGAGGCATTTGTAACTCTGAAAGTTTAAAATGAGGAGCTAATGGTGTACTTACAGGCTTGCACGTATGCATATTGAATCTCTCGAGAATACTTTCAATATACCTCTTCTGAGAAAGATGTACAACACCGTCTTCTCTTGAAATCTCCATACCAAGGATTTTCTTTGCAGCTCCTAAATCCTTCATGTCAAATTCCTTACTCAACAGTTTCTTCAAAACATTTATCTCTGCAATGTTGTTAGCAACAATAAGCATATCATCAACATAAAACAGTAAATAAATCATTGAGTTACTAGACATCTTCTTGTGATACACATAGCTATCAAATGCACTCCTTGAGAATTCATGTGTAGTCATGAATGCATCAAACCTCTTGTACTACTGTCTAGGGGATTGCTTCAAACCATACAAAGACTTCTTTAGTTGGCATACGTGATCTTCTTTTCCCTCAGCTAGGAAATCTTCAAGCTTGATTCATATAGATTGTCTCTTCTAGATCATCGTGTAAGAAAGAAGTTTTGACATCAAGCTATTGAAGATACAAGTCAAATTTTGCAACCAATGCTAGTAGCACGCAAATTGAGCTATGCTTCATGACTGGAGAGAAAATCTCATTGTAGTCAATTCCCTCCTTCTGACTGAAGCCTTTTGTAACTAATATTGCTTTGAACCTAACATCTTCCACTTCAGAAATTTCCTCTTTCTTTCTGTAGATCCACTTGTATCCAACTGTCCTCCTCCCCTTTTGTCTTTTCACTAAGACCCATGTCTGATTCTTGTGAAGAGACTCCATCTCTTCAGTCATGGCTAACCGCCATTGTGCAGCATCCTTACAAGAAGTTGCTTCAATATACGAGGAGGGCTCCAGATCCTTAATCTCTTCTTGTGCAACTACAAACGCATATGCAATCAAGTTTGCTTGATTTATAAGGCATTCCGGTTCTCGTGTCTACCTCTTCTCCCTCCCCTTTGCAATTGTGTATGGTTCATTGACAGCAAGTTCTTCAAGATATACTTCTTCTGACTCATCTTTAACCTGAGTCTCTTGATCCTTTTCCTTGGCATGCTCCACCGGAGGCTCCACCTGCTCATTATTCTTGTTTCCTAAAAACTCCACGAAAACTTTACGGGGATCAAGTATAGAGGATTCATTGAAGGTGACATCTCTAATAACTATAAATTTGAGTAAAGACAAACACCAAAGTTTGTACCCTTTTACTCCATCCACATACCCTACGAATATGGCCTTCTTAGCCCTTGGTTCAAGCTTTCCTTCATTAACGTGATAATAAGCTGGACACCCAAATACTCGTAAGCATGAATAGTTAGAGGGTTCACCTGATGGACCATACCTCATTCGGAGTCTTAAAATCAATTGCCGATCTGGAGATCGATTGACAATATGAGCAGCAATGTGAACTGCTTCAACCCAAAATACTTTGGACATTTTGGCTTGTATGAGCATACAACGAGCCTTTTCAAGAAGAGTTGTGTTCATTCTCTCGGCAACTCCATTCTGCTGTGGGGTATGCCTGACAGTCCTATGTTTTGAGATCCCATAAACCTTGCATAATTCATTAAACTCTTCATTGCAAAACTCCAAGCCATTGTCTGTGCGAAGATACTTGATTTTCCGCTCCATTTGATTTTCAACCAAAATCTTCCACTCTTTAAATGCTTCAAAAGCATCACTTTTTACCTTCAAAAAATGCACCCAAACCTTTCGTGAGAAATCATTAATAAAAGTGAGAAGATACCTCTTTTCCCCCTTCGATGAAAGTTTAGAGGGACCCCATAAATCTGAGTGGATGTAATCTAACACTCCTCTTGTCTTGTGTTTGGCAGTGCTGAAGCTGACCTTCTTCTGCTTCCTTAGAACGCAATGCTCATAGAAGTCAAGTGTGCTGATCTTCTCACCTTCCAAAAGGTTACGATTGCTCAACATCTCCAGTCCACGTGCGCTCATATGACCCAGTCTCATGTGCCATAGTCTTGCTTTGTCATCATTAGATAACTGCACTGTACATGCATTTGCAGAGCCAACAATGGTGCTTCCGGCCAATGTGTAAAGGCCGTTCTCCAGCTTGCCTTTCAGCATGACTAAAGAACCTTTAGTCACCTTCATAGTTCCTACTTCGCTCATGTACCTATAGCCTTGTTCATTTAGAGTACCCAAGAAGATCAAATTCATCTTCAGATCAGGAACATGACAGACTTGTGTAATAGTCCTCACGACTCCATCATGGCAGCAAACTCGAACTGAGCCAATGCCAACTATTGCACAAGTTGCATTATTGCCTATTACTATGGTTCCTCCACTTTTCTCATAGCTGCTAAACCAGTCTTTTCGAAACGTCATATGCTGAGTACAAGCAGAGTCTAACACCCATTTGTTTCCATAACTACTATTATTACACGATGTTGTTAGTACATAATCATTATCAAAATCATTTACCTGTTCAACTATAGATGCACTCACCTTTTCCTTGGACTTTGACATTGGGCAATCTCGTTCAAAGTGCCCCTTCTTGCCACAACCCCAACACTCTGTATTCTTCTTGTTCACACGAGACTTTGAT
>MU729002.1:1811-20109 GCA_026770625.1 Nicotiana glauca
TTTTTTTATATATATATATATATATATATATATATATATATATATATATATATATATATTTATTTATTTACTTTAGCCTACCCGTCAAATCTATAACTTGCCAAAATTGATCGCTCATTGAATTAAGAGGCAGGAGCCGGCTGTGAGTAAAAGCAAGACAGATTCAAAACTTTAAATTAATAGATGACAATCTGTGGCATAGCCATATGCATTGAAGGGTTTCGAAAAGTATATTGCATAGAGTAAAAATAATTTATTTAATACATATATAAAATTTTAAATTCGCCTTAACTTGAAATACACATTCAAATCCTAAGTATGATATTTTGAATTTTTTAAATTCGCTTATTAAAAATTTTGACTCCGCCAAGACGTCAAGTATCACTAGACCAAGTACTCCTTCGATAGTGCATGGTTAAACACATCTTTCGAAAAACTTTATATGTATGGAATGAAGAAAAATATTTCCAGAAAGCAATCATTTTCCATTGTTTGATTAGCTTGAAATATGGACAACGACATGTCACTTATGGGCATTGGAGAGAAACTATTTTTCTTTACATTATTTCATTTCAATATATATATACACACACACACAAATTGTATACGGGTAAAATCGAGCTCATGTTGCACCCCGGCCTCCGGCAAGATAAGCCAGGCTCGAGACATTTTATATATATATATATACACACACACACACACCCACACACACACACACAAAAACACACACAAACTGTATACGGGTAAAATCGAGCTCATGTTGCACCCCGGCCTCCGGCAAGATAAGCCAGGCTCGAGACATGATGACAAAGGGCCGATATCAAAGCGAAAATCTCATCGAGTAAAATTCGGGGGCATGACGCCTGTCCTCGATAATATCGTGGTCATTGTTCCGGATCAGTCCTAACCTCGAACGACTTCGACGAACAATGTCAGAAAATCAAGCATAGCCAACAGATGATCGAAATATCTGTGACCGGTCGGATATCTGATCGGCCCAAATCCGTTACCGGGTGAACAGATACCTGCATCTACACACGAGGTGTAGGGAGTAAAGTGAGTACTCCAACTCAGTAATTAATAAAGGTAAATAACAACTGAGCAGTAAGAAATCACGTAAAGCAACTATCATGTTGTATAGAAGCAGGGTACAATCCTTCGAGAAAACAATGAAGCTGTGAAATTTTTGGAAATCTCTTGGCTCAGTTTAAATCTCTTTAAAAATGGTCTTTCCAACAATTACGAAATAATTTCAAAACAGTGAGTGTCGATAAGCACAAAAAAATCCGCCCCTCGGGCACAAATACCACAGTACTACAGGTAAGAAGGCAAGTAAATATGCAAGATGAGCACATAAAAGTTCGACCCACGGGCAATATCTCAAAACAGTACCAGCCCCTCGACCTCTCTCTCTCAGATTACTCTCAGAACAGTATTATATAGTGACTGATGCGGCATGCAGCCCGATCCACATCTCACTGCGATATGCAGCCCGATCCATATATCGTCGACGACGCTCACTAGGGGTATGCAGACTCTGGGAGGGGCCCCTTACGGCACAAGCGCAATATCAAGCCACCTCGTGGCATATAAAATAAGGCCTGAAAGCCTTCTCGCATCAGTCATAAGGCCCGAAAGCCTCCTCACATCAGTCATAAGGCCTGAAAACCTCCTCACTTCAGTCATAAGGCCTGAAAGCCTCCTCACATCACTCTTAAGGCCTGAAAGCCTCCTTACGTCACTCTTAAGGCCTGAAAGCCTCCCCACATCACTCTTAAGGCCTGAAAGCCTCCTCACGTCACTCAATCCACCTCGTGGCGCATAAAGTATCTCAGGCCCTCGGCCTCATATCACTCAGCATATCCTCACATATGGCCCTCGGTCTCACTCAGTCCGAAAATCATCATAAGCCCCTCGGGCATTTGTAAAACAGTATTTCTCAGTCCAAAATATCATTTAGAAATATCATTTAAGCTTCAAACATGAGTAAAATTGGCCGAGTTGTAAAATAGTAGATTTCAACGGGGCTGAGTTCAAATAATACGTCAAAACAGTGAGGAAACAGTGATAAAATCCCCGAAGGGTTCAAATAATTGGCACGAAGCCCAAATATGGCAATCAGCCCAAATCATGATAATAACAAATAAGTTTCAGTCAAATATGCGGTAAAATCATCAATCGGGACGGACCAAGTCACAATCCCCAACGGTGCTCTACCCCACGCTCGCTATACAGCGTGCAAGTCACCTCAATATAGCACTACAGTGTGCAATCCATAGTTTCAAACTCTCAGGATATCATTTACAATCATTACTCACCTCGAACTGGCGAAATCTCTAGCTCGCAATGCCTTTGTTCCTCACATCAGCCTCCACGCGCGTCGAATCTAACCAAAATCAGAGTGAATACATCACAATATGCTAAGGGAATAAAGCCCAAGCAAAAATAATCTATAACAGGCACAAATCCCAAAATTACCAAAACCCGAGCCCTAGGCCCACTTCTTGAAACTCAAAAATTCTTACACCAACGGGTTTCTTATCTCGTCACGAGTCTAAACATATAAAGAACACCAAAATCGGAGTGAAAATGACACCTCAAATCCTAATTTGAAATATTAAAACTCAAGCCATAGTTCTTCCCCTTTTTGCTAAGTTTCCATGGATTTCAAGGTCAATTTACAATAAAATCGTGTTTTTAGATCATAGGACTTACCTCCAATCGATCCCAGTCAAAACCCTCTTCAATTCCCATCCAAAAGATCTCAAGGATGCTCAAAACTAGTGAAAATAAAGCTTAGCTCGCGGATGAAATATTATTAAAACCCTTCTGCCCAGACCCGAAATCCTTCATCGCGTTCCCGACTACTGCCTCGCGAATGCGAAGCACAATATTTAATTTCCTAAAATTAGCCCTATGAGAATGCGATACTAACCACGCGAACGCGATGCTCAGCCTTTCCCTCATACACGAACGCGAAGGCCAATCATCACTCGCCCTCTATTCCTTATACGCGAACGCGACTTGGCTGGTGCGAACACGAAGCACAACCCTCCGACCTTCCGCGGATGTGGACCCTCGAACACGAATGGGTAGAGCAAATCACATGCCTCCAAATTCTTTCTTCGCGAGCGCTTGACTCTTTACGCGAACGCGAAGAGTAAATTCTCTGCAACACCTGAAATGAGAAATCTGCAGCTTTTTAACTTAGGAAATGGTCCGGTTGACCACCCGAAACTCACCCGAGGCCCCCGGGACCTCAACCAATAGCACCAACACATCCTATAACCTCATTCGAAATTGTTCCAATCATTAAAACACCTCAAACAATAACAAAACCATCAAATTACATCGGATTCAAGCCTAAGTTCTTCTAAAACTTCTGAAACATGCATTCGATCAAAAACCCACTAAAACACCTCTGAATAACCTGAAATTTTGCACACACATCCCAAATCACCTAACAAAACTACTGCAACTCTCGGAATTCCATTCCGACCCTCGGATCAAAATCTCACCTATCAACCAGAATTTGCCAAAATACTAACTTCTCCAATTCAAGCCTAATTCTATACCGGACCTACAAAATCACTTCCGATCACGCTCCTAAGTCACATATCATCCAACAAAGCTAGCCACATCATAAAAACTCCGATCCGAGCTCATATACAAATAAGTCAACTCTTGGTCAAACCTTTCAAATTCAAGGCTTTCTACTGAAACTGTTCTTTCAAATTCATCCCGATTTTTCTTGAAACTAAAACCAATGATCTACCTTAGTCACAATGCATAACACGGGGCAAGTCATGCCCGAGAACTGGCGATCAAAGTGCAAAAGCTCAAAACGACTGGTTGAGCCGTTACATCCTCCCCTACTTAAACACACGTTCGTCCTCGAACGTATCCAGAGCTGTTCTAAATGCCAACCAATCGCTGAATAACCTCACCATGCATATACCGGGGAGTGATCCCATGTCACCCTATCTCATATAGGTCTGATAACGCATTTTAACTAAAATCACACAATCCAATCCAGCCCATAAGTCATAGAACCATATTTCACTTTCGGAAATCACACACAAGGTTAGAACCTCGCATCTATACTCTAAATAGTCCCGAACCGGCTGTAATAACCCATACCTGCAACCTCAGGTGCAATTATATGATGTACCACATAACTCAAACACTCGAAACAATAACTTCTACTCACAGTAGCTGCACATAACAACCGAATATTGATAGGAAACTTTCATCAACTAATGTCTCATTCCAACACTTCCACATACTGCCAACGATAAATGAAACACGCAATAACCCATAATCATTTCTAAGATCAACCATTAATGAGGCCATTTCCCTTTTTGGCTAATACCACATCAGATTTTCGAGTTGGACCTCGATATTACCCCTCCAACAAGCTGAAATCAAATCTGTTCGTATTCATTAATGACCTCAACGATCACCTCGAATCCAACACACCACTCTGGTGACATGACACATCAATGCATGCCTAAGCCACAACTCGCATAATTCTCGCACCGATAGGAAATGGTCTGAACATACTCAAATCATGGAAATGACCCAAACGAAAGAGCTATACCTAAAACTCCTCAATACCATCACAACACAAAGCCGAGACCCTATCTCACACCATAGAAATAGAACACATGAATCTACCCGGAAAGGTCATATCTCCACGTAGCCTCGCTAAAATGCGTGATCCCATCCAAACACTGTTACACATGAAGCACCTCAAGTCTCTATGCTCAAAATCGACAGCCACGCACAATTTGATGTCTGAAACCCAAGCAAATCATTACACCCATGGTGAAACAAATTAACATATGCCACGCAAACCTGGTAGAACATAACCGGTACGTCCATCACCGAGCAACTCCCAATTACTTTTTTGGCTCGACTCCCACTATGAAACCCCAATGGAACCGCACCATATGTGCCTATAACCAACAAATCATAACATCTCGCAACATAGAAAGGTAACTCATAGATCTCCTCGATCACTGATAAGCTCAACAATGGTCGAATCAATACCTCCTTCAACAATGCTATTCGGAGCCAACCAAGCCGACTCAAGATAGAACATTCATCATAAGAGCCAAAATAAGGAGGACAAACCCTTCCCAGCCGCCCGCTAGGTCTTTAAAATATAAAAAACCCAATAGGACATAATCTGTCGAACATCGCCACTCAATCTGTGGTATTTCCCGACATAGCCAACATCGTCATCTTACCGCAATAATTCAGAATAACACAACATGAAAACAACCAGTCCACACCCCAATATCATATCCGCAATCTAACATACCAAGGAAAGAAAGATTCCCTCGGGCCTCCAAGTCTCGGCAGTCACTAAACAGTGCTGATACACGCGATCTAGGATCACAATATAGCCTGAACATGAGAACTTTCGGTCTCCAATTCCATGTAGCACACATACCACCATACCTAACCCCAAATTTCGCCATCCGAATACATATTACACCTCAGGTACCCAGTCATTCCATGAAAGATATTCTAAAATTCCCATATTCCATACAAACATCTCGAATATCAACAGTCGATCCAGCCTGTAAGTGCCGCAATACTACCGAAGTGCAATCCACTTAATCATGTTACCCTTTTTCCGAACATATACTATCGTCAAATCACTTCTAATTAGAAATATCATTCCCTTAACCATCTGAGGTTACCCGCTGCCTAAGAGTTTTATGAACTTCCTTTCAGAACTAAACTGTAACTCTACACATGCAAATCTCGATCCTCCACTACATACCGCATATACCATACCATCCTAGTATAACATGAGAACTTCATCTCCCTTCAGAGCCACAGAAATCTACGCACTCAACTAGTCAAGAACTTCCCATTGGTCCCATCTAGAAGAAAAGTCACTACACATCCCATGCTCCGCATGCCCATAGAAGATATACATCTCCAAACCGCGGTAAAAACCATCAAGAACTCTCCGAATTCCCTTTGCACAAACTAAACCGCCAGGACTGAATCCTTCTATATAGACCAAGATAAGTAAGCCGTCCAAAACCTAAGAGCTGCGAAATGCCTGTACAAACTCATTACCTTGAACACACACAAAGATTTAATCATATCCTTACCATACCAATCCGGTCTACTATCATGCTACTCCGTATATCTAAATTCATTTCTGATTCATTTTCAACTTGATGCTCCCTCTTGCTGTAGTACCACAATCTCTCAACCTAGGCTCACTACCCGAGACCCAAGTACAAGACCACACTGTCTAAGACCCATAAGCCACTGAATACTCTCTCAAATATCCCCAGAAACACCACATTCCAGGATACTTTACTCTGAAGAACTTCCTGTGAATCAGAATTCGTTACCTTTACCTTCCAGATATTGATACATAGGATCTCATAATTAACATAAAAATACCATTAGTATTGACCTTTTTCCAATGAAAACACAGTCTTTAACCACATACACAACCTTGAGATACCTGATTATTTCCTGCAGAATCTTGAACACCTTAGAACCATTCTCGAAAGTCATTCACTCTCATCCAAACTACAAATTACATGACCTAATGAACAGAACCACCGGTGCCTCATTGGCACTCTGACATCGCAAAATAAAATCCTCATCCCAATACAACCAAGCAACTTCCTGCTCTATGCGCCGAGCATTCTTCACTAACAACACTCTAGACATTTCGCGATTCTCATACCCTATGAAGCATAGTATAACCTTTGTCAAAAATTTTGTTTACTCTAGTCATAGCTAACTTACTCGCATGCCCCAAACTGGAACCAACATAGCACCTAACCGTGTAGTCGACTGCTCAGAGCAGGCTCCCCCACTTTCCTCGAAGCCATAGATCAAGATACACTCAATATCTCATAACATTTTTACTCTATTGATGCCATAATACCATATAGAGATTTAACTCAAATCGTTTATAAGTTGTGAAAACACATGTCATCCAGTGCTGTAATCTTCTGCAAAATCTCGCACTCATCCTCGCAATAGTCAAGCCCACTCTCTTAAGCAATCCGAAATCTAAAATTTCAACACGTAGCCTTCCATTACACACGAGATCTTCTAACATACACATAAGGATCACACCACTTCGGAACACTCCACAGGGAATAACCTACCTGCTTTGCCTCAATATAACATTTTCGTATACCTTCCAACGTTATACGCATTACACAACCACTTAGTCTTCCTGAGTCTAAACTCATACCGCAATATGAAATTTACTTCACCCCCATCTAGGAAGCACGACAAGATCTTCACATCCCATAACTCGAAGCTACGCATCCAATCACAATGGAATCATACACTTAATAGTTCATTTATCCGCAAGCCTTCCTCGTCACTTCCAAGTTACATAGATACACCCCGCAGTACTAGCATACACATCACATGGTCATTCAACCATCACTTCCACTATTAGGGACATTGCCGAACATATAAGTTCAAAATACTTACTCACACAATCAGCACCTCAGTGCTCAAGCATAGGCAAGGATACAGCCTCAAGTCCTCCAGACTAGCCCAACATCAAACTCACAAAGATCACATCTCGCCCCTTGATCAGGGAATCACAAGCCATCAAGGCATATCTGATTCTGGGTGCTCATGCGCGCATACAAATGCGTGGAAGGAATTTCAAGAGTTTCTTTTCAAGCTGAATCAAAGACGCACGATAAGAATTCAAGAATGTGAAGTTTTCCTAAAGGTTCTGCAACCTCTCGAGGATAAATACAGACGTCTCTGTACCAATATGCGAGACTCTATTAAACCTGCTTATAACTCGTAAGACCTAGTAACCTAGGCTCTGATACCAACTTGTCACGACCCAAACCCTGCACTGGTCGTGATGGCGCCTCTCGTGAAGACGAGGCCAGCCAACTAACGCAACTCGACCTTCCAAAAATAGTTACACATGAATAAACAGCATAAATATGACTTAATAGGATTTAATTAGCGGAAAGCCAACCCAACACAGCCCTAATCAGGGTGTCACAAGTCACGAGCATCTATCGAAATGTAAATCCACTACAAGGTCAAAGATATACCAAACCGGAATAATGAACAAAAAAGAGAAACATGGTGCTACGAACGCTGACAGTCACCTCCTTACTCATATAACTCTGCCTCTGATCGGCCCAAACCCGCTACCGGGTGAATAGATACTTCCATCTGCACACGAGATGTATGGAGTAAAGTAAGTATTCCAACTCAGTGAGTAATAAAGGTAAATAACAACTGAGCAGTAAGAAATCACGTAAAGCAATCATCATGTTGTATAGAAGCAGGGTAAAATCCTTCGAGAAAACAGTGAAGCAGTGAAATTTTTGGAAATCTCTTGTTTCAGTTTAAATCTCTTTAAAAATGATCTTTCCAACAATTAAAAACTGATTTCAAAACAGTGATGCCGATAAGCACAGAAAAATCTACCCCTCGGGCACAAATACCACAGTACAACAGGTAAGAAGGCAAGTAAATATGCAAGATAAGCACATAAAAGTTCGCCCCTCGGGCAATATCTCAAAACAGTACCAACCCCTCTGGCTCACTCTCAGAACACTCTCAGCCCCTCGAGCTCTCTCTCTCAGATTACTCTCAGAACAGTATTATATAGTGACTGCTGCGGCATGCAGCCCGATCCATATATCATCGACGGCGCTCACTGGGGATATGCAGACTCTGGGAGGGCCCCCTTACGGCCCAAGCGCAATATCAAGCCACCTCGTGGCATATAAAATAAGGCCTGAAAGCCTTCTCATATCAGTCATAAGGCATAAAAGCCTTCTCACATCAGTCATAAGGCCTTAAAGCCTCCTCACATCAGTTATAAGGCCTGAAAGCCTCCTCACATTTCTTTTAAGGCCTGAAAACCTCCTCAAATCACTTTTAAGGCCTGAAAGCCTCCTCACATCACTCAAGCCACCTCGTGGCACATAAAGTATCTCAGGCCCTCGACCTCATATCACTCAGCATATCCTCACATATGGCCCTCGACCTCACTCAGTCCAAAAATCATCACAAGCCCCTCGCGCATTTGTAAAACAGCAGTTTCAGCCCAAAATATCATTCAAAAATATCATTTAAGCTTCAAACCTAAGTAAAATTGGCCGAGTTGTAAAATAGTAGATTTCAACATGACTGATTCAAATAATACGTCAAAACAGCGAGGAAACAGTGATAAAATCCCTGAAGGTTCAAATAATTGGCACGAAGCCCAAATATGGCAATCAGCCCAAATCATGATAATATCAAATAAGTTTCACTCAAATACATAGTAAAATCATCAATTGGGACGGACCAAGTCACAATCCCCAACAGTGCTCTACCCCACTGTGAACACCTAATTTTTGCATTATTTTAGCACCTCTTAAAGTCATTAAGTGTTTTATTATTTTAAGTTTTTTTCTTTTCAAATTTTCTATCTTTAGTTGCATATTTCCTATCATGAAAATACCAAAAAAAAATAATAGTTCTTCCTTCATTTGTGCATTTTAAAAATTAACTAGTTGTTCAATATGTGAATTAATCTAGTTAATTGATCATTTGAATAAGTTATTTAATTATTTTATTTGTTTGTATAAAATTTAGTTTAGTAAGTTTGAATAAGGAATAAATTGGGCTACATTTGAAAGATAAAATAGCCAAGAGTGCAAGATAAGGGGCTGCCATTAAAAGGGTCCAAAACGACGTAGTTTTACCTCAAAACTACGTCGTTTCATTAAGTGAAACAAGATCAAATCTTACCCATCCATCCTATCTTGATCCAATGGATCTCATTCACTCTTGGCTTAGATATTTAAAGCCTCAAAAATCTGAAAATTGTCCCCATTTTCGCCCATAATTCTTTTCTCCTTCTTCTCTCTCTCTTCACTCTCTCTACGGCGCCCCACCTCCGTCCACCGCTGCCCGCCGGAAATCGCCGCCACCGACGGACCACCTCCAAATACCTTTAAATTTACACCATATAATCTCCACAACTTCCTCTTTCCATATCTCCAAACTAAATCCTTCGAAAACCCCTCAAACTCCTTGAATCTTAGATCTAGAAAACTTTTCCGTTATTTTTTTGCCCAAATTCTTAAAGCTCCAACCACTACCACCCCCACAATACCTACATCAATGGATAGAGCTCCTCATGACATAGCTATTGATGCCAATTTCACCTTGAAAATCCGGCGACCAAAATCCGGCCAAATTACGACGACCTCCCCGAATACCCTCTTTTGGCATACCACTATTTCTTCGGCTACTTGAATTGTAAAATGGTAAAAATCCTATTTTTTTTTCATGGCTAATTTTTTATTTTTATTTTTTTATTTCAGATTTTATCTTGTCTATTATTAATTATTTTAGCATTAGTTTTTGAAGTTTGAAATTCTAAATTTTCTAATTTTTTTTTTGCACTTGTTGAAGTAGTAGAATAGTTTTGTATTGATAAAACTTAAGTAGTGAAAAATACTTAAGAGTATATGGTAACTTGTTTGGTTGTTTATTTAATGCTTCAAGACTCTTTGAGTACAAACTTAAAAGTCATTTGTCTGGTAAGAAAATATAGACTTTTGGGCAGCTTTTGAACAAAAGTCTATATTTGAATAGTGAAGAGCAAATTTGGGTTGAAATACTCTCTCTTCGACAAAATTAAACCAAAAAGTCTTGCTTTTGGATTTAAGAGCAGATTTTATGAAAATATTGATCAAAATAAGACTTTATTTGCCTATTTGAGAGGCTGCACTTCCCGCACTTAAAGAGGACACTCCATCTGACATGACGGGGAGGAATGACACTTCTAGAGAGCATTTCATTTTTGCTTTGAACATACAAAAAAAAAAATTCAGCAGCTGAAGCATCCTTTAGTAAGCTGAAATTGTAAGTATTAAGAGTGAATCTTAGATTGCAAACTTTATGAAAAAGTGTAAGTCCTCTTTAGAGTTCGTTTCTGGGTTTCTTCTCCGAGTTTTCGGGCTGTTTTAACACGGATTTGCTGGTGGTTTTGGTGTTGTTGTGCTGCTATTTTTATGCTGCTTTAATTACTGCACTGCTGTATATTATTATTTTACAAACCAGGTAACTTTCAAATTCTTATATTGTAGATTCTTGATGATAATAATAAGGATTTGATCCAGTTTGGTTTGATGGAACATGTTAGATCTGATTTCGTCTCAAGATCAAATGTTTTATTAATATTATCATCATGTAAATCTTTTAGAGATTAGTTAAATTATTTTTTCTTCTTTATGTATGTGATTGAAATTTTAATCTGTCAAGTTTACTTAGTTTAAGCAACATGGGTCAAATGAGGTAAAATCTGTGGTATAATGACAATAGAAAGTAAGTTGAGCTTTAAAATCGACAGTTTGTCTTTTGTTAGATAGTTAAAAATAATTTTTATAATATCATCTTTTTTTCGTCGAATAAGTAATGAAAAAGAGAGTTTAAGCACTTCTTAATTATTTTTTTTAACGCTAGGCAACTAGTAGGTGCGTTTTTTATAATTTAATATTATTAAAATATTTTTTTTAATTTTTATAAATAAAAGTGGAGATAAGAAAAGCAAAAAAATCAAATAAATGATAATTGCATGGCCCTCGTTTAATTAATCTTGTTTATCCTTAGAAATCGAGGCGTGCCATTTAGTGAATTTTCATGGCCCTCGCAAAGTTGCTAATGCAACATTGTTTTAGGCATGTTATTTTAATAATTTACCTTCCTAAACTCGGGTATACATTTATGTGACCCAAATCCAAATCTCAATAATATTAGATAAAATATGTCTAGAGCCGCGGGTGCATTTATGTGACGTGGTTCAAGACATATTTTAGATGACATTGCATTTCCTTAAAAATAATTAAATAAAACGGTTAAAGTTAAAATTGAACCATAGGCTAAAACATGTATTAAAATCAGATAATAGGCCAATAATAACAGTTGAGCGACCGTGCTAGAACCACGAAACTCGGGAATGCCTAACACCTTCTCTTGGGTTAACAGAATTCCTTACCCGGATTTCTGGTTCGCGGACTGTTAAACAGAGTCAATCTTTTCCTCGATTCGGGATTCTAAAACGGTGATTTGGGACACCATAAATCTCCCAAGTGGCGAATCTAAATTCTTTAAGTAAATCCCGTTTCGATTGTCACTTCAAGTTGGAAATAACTCCCTTTATTACTCCCTCTCCCAGTGGTACAGTAAAAAAGGAGGTGTGACAGCTCTAGCGACACTGCTGGGGAATAATCTAGAGCCACTGGTTCAGGGTTAGAATTTCGAGCTTGGAATAATTATTATATTGGCTTTATTATTTATCTGATTTTTATTACGTGTTTGAACCTAATGTGCTAAATGTTGCTTTTTACCGCTTTGATTATTTTTGAACTGTGCATATAAACTGTCTTCTCACGCACCCCCTCTGAGTCTTCTTGAAATTAAAATTGGGCATTTGCTTGACATAGCCCGCTTTCTTTGAGATAGCCGAGGTGCTTGGCACCTGGTGAAGGATTTTAGTCACACATGTTTTAGGCGGGGAGCACTACCAGTTAAGCCGGAAAGCAATGCTACCGGTACACTGACCCTCCCCGGCTCGAGTTGTCCGCTTGAGTAAGCCAGTCTAGACCTAGATAACAAAGCTTCATACCGGGTCCCTAGTAGGAACGTTTGTTTGCATCACATGCATTTGACCTTGGAGACTCAACACAGGGGTTGGGTCTGTCTAGGACAGGTGTACCCGAAATGAAAATACCATCCTGATGCATCTTACTTGCTACTTACGCATTTATTTGCTTCGGAGTTGAATGTTGACCGATTTTTTGAATAATAAGAGGAGAATTAAAGAAAAAAATGAATTAAAAAAAAAAGGGGGAAATAGTTATTCTTGTTTAGGGAAAAATCAGGATTTGAATAAAAATGATAGCAAAGCTCTGTCGAATTTTTTTTTGGGAAAAAAATAGAATGAAAAAATGTGTTTGTTTTCAAAAATAGTTTATATATTCTCCAATAAAATGAAAAAAAAGAGTCTTGGTTTCAAAAATAGTTTGTTTTATTAGGCAGAACTACGTAAGTTTGATTCTCACCGGATGTAGGATATGTAGGCAATCCATATCGGGTTCAACTATTTTAAAATTTTTTTTAGGGGTAAATAAATTACAATTTTGCCATAAGTAAGGTGATGTCATTCTTGTCCAAAATAGCCGAATGTCCTCAAAAGGACGCCGACAGGCCGTTTTTGCGAGAACAGCCGCCTTTGTTCATTTCTCAAAATTTTTGGCCGGTTAGCAAACACAGCCTTTAAATCTTCTTCGAAAGTGCTGAAAGGCCGTATTGACAAAATCAAATATTTTTATAAAATTTTTTGAGAAAACAGTGTGATTTTTTTTTTAAAAAAAAAAGTTTGTCAAACAGAGTCTGTTAGTCTATTTTAGATTGTATTGTCATTTTGATGTTAGAGTCTTTTAGAATCTGTTAATCTTGTATAAAATGTGTCGTTGTAACAAACATATTTTTTTATGGAAATTTGAAAAAAAATCCAATTTTTTATTTATCCGCCAGAACTACGCACGGTCTGATTCATGCGGGGACATGATACGTACGCAATCTCCATAAGATTCGACCACCACTAAAAAAAAGGAATAAAGTAAATAAGTAAATAAATGGGAATCAAATAAAGGAAAGTTTGAGTGAAAGTAGGAGAGGCCGGAATGATGCACGTAACCGAAGCAAATGCATGATAGAAAATGATTAACTGCCTGGGTGCATTGCATCCCTATGTGCGATTGCATATTTGTTAAACTCTAAAAACTAACAAGTTTGTTGTCAACCAGAGAAGTCAAGCAGTTAGTTACCTAGAGCATACTGGCACATTACCATTATCAAACTAGATCAAAGGGAGAAATACCAGAAATCATGTCTAGTCCAGACACAGAAGTAAGTGCTGAGGGGGAAGAGTTGGACGTGCAAACAATGAAGGAGGAGATGTACAAGCTAAAGCAACAAATGGCCGAGATGTACCAAGCCAGGAACCAAGGGTCAGCCACCACCAGCTTATCCGGCTAACCCTACTTTCCTCCCGACACCGGCTCAATCTCTAGAACATCTTGCTTCAGATTCATCCCCAAATTTTCCCCTTTATCAACATCACCATAGAACCACCTCCCATACACCACAAGCTCCACCACCAAAACCCCTTCCTTACCCTCCTCCACCAATCACACCGGTTTTCGTAGTATCTCCACCAGCAACGTTTCAACCATCCTCTAGCGAGCCTATGTTCTCGGCTCCTGACCACCAATATTACCCTCCGGAGTTCACTTTCAAAGCTCATGAACCCTATTCTTACACTCTACACTTGGATCTCCCGATAGGAGTGGAGAAACCAGCCAAAAATGCTAAGCAAGAAGAGATGGCCAGGAAAGTCAAGAGTTTGGAGTAGTCCTTTAGAGATATGAGGGGATTAGGAGGTCAGGTAAGTGTATCTTAAAAAGACCTGTGTTTTTTTCCAAACATACAGCTACCTGTAGGGTTCAAAATGCCCAAGTTTGACTTGTACAATGGACACGGGGACCCGGTGGCACATCTGAGGGGATTATGTAGCAAGATGAGAGGAGCATGCGGGAGAGATGAGTTATTGATGGCGTACTGTAGTCAGAGTTTGAGTGGCCCGGCTTTGGAGTGGTACACTTGATAAGATCATGGTCAGTGGTACACTTGGGATGATCTAGCCCAAGCATTTGCCTGCCACTTTCAGTATAACCTGGAAATCGTCCCAGATCGTCTGTCACTGACAAAAATTGATAAGAAGTCCGGAGAAAGTTTCCGAGAATATGGCTTCCGCTGGAGAGAGCAAGCGGCGAGGGTTGATCCGCCGATGAAAGAGAACGAGTTGGTTGATTACTTCTTGCAGGCTTTAAAGTCCACTTATTTCGGTCATTTGGTGCCAGCGGTAGGGAAGTCTTTTAACGAAGTGATCAAAATGGGAGACATGGTGGCGGAAGGACTTAAGTCCAACAAAATCATGAGTTATTCAGCAATTAAGGCTACCACCCAAGCAATCCAAAGTGGCACTGGGGGTGTATTGGAAAGGAAGAAGAAAGAGGATGTTGCGACAATTGAGTTAAGAATGGCCCAAGCACCCATCACCTTACTATAACCAGCCACAACCCCACCCTCAAAATTACCCCCACAATCCATATGGCCCACCACAACACTACTACCTACAACCAGATCCCCATTTCTCTGTTCATCATGCTCAGACATACATTCAACGTCCTGCCCACGCACAATGGCATGCGCCAGCCCCGCAAAATACCTACCCGAATCCCCAAAGTATCTACCCACCCCCAAGAGCTTACAAAAAACCCTCTGGAACTGGTTTCCGTCCAAACCAAGGCTTCAGAAATGATAGGGATCAGAAGTAAAAGACTTTCACTCCATTGGGAGAATCCTATACCAGTCTATTCCACAGGCTGAGGCAGTTGGGTATGTTGAATCTGATTGAGGCTAAGCTACCAAACCCCCCGCCGAGAAATCTTGACCACTCAATGAGTTGTGAGTATTGTTCAGAAACCCCGGGACATGACACAAAGAAATGCTGGAAATTGAAAACAGCTATTTAAGAGCTCATCGATACTCATCGGATCGAGGTTCAAGCCCCAGAAATGCCTAACATCAACCAGAATCCACTTCCAGCCCATCACGAGACCAATATGATTGAGTTGGTGCAAAAAGAAGGAAAGCCTAAAAAATCCTCGCAAACTGTGATGATGATCAGGTCCAGTGAAGGCAGGCCGTGAAAGAAGTCAACTAGGGATAAGCCATTGATCAGTGGGAAAGAAACAAACAGTAAACCAGTGGTGGTGGTTCAGAAGGAGTCTTCAAGCAAAGTTGCAGTAAAACAGGGAGAGGCGAAGGTGGTAGTGCCAGGAGCGATAAACAAACCCATTCTAATTGTGGAAGGTGCCCGTATAGACCCAGTCATCATCAAGCCAGTAGTCCAGCTGCCGGTGGTTGACGGTAAGTCCATTCCGTGGAATTATGATCAGGTAATAGTGACCTATAAGGGAAAGGAGGTCAGGGAAAAAGTTTGCAAAGCCCAAGGGCTAACTCGCTCGGGAAGGTGTTTTGCTCCCACAAAATTAAGAAAGGCTAATCCAATATCAGTAAAGAAACCTGTGATTGAAGAATAAGCAGAGGAGTTCTTAAAGAAAATGAAGATGCAGGATTATTCCATCATAGAGCAGCTAAAAAAGACGCCGGCTTAGATCTCATTACTCTCGTTATTGATCCATTCAGATGAACATCGTCAGGCGTTGATGAAAATCCTGAATGAGGAATGTGTACCTGACAAGATCACAGTCAACTACTTGGAGAGGATTTCAAATAAGATATTTGAGGTAAACAGGGTCACCTTTGCCGATGATGAGTTACCTGAAGAAGGTACCAAGCACAATAGGGCCCTCTATCTTACAGTAAAATGCTAGGAATCTGTGGTTACCTGAGCTTTGATTGACAATGGATCTAGTGCAAACATTTGTCCTCTCTCCACTTTGAACAAACTAAAAGTGGATAGCGACAGAATCCACAAGAACAACATTTGCATTTGGGGGTTCGACGGCAGGGGCAAAGATGTGGTCGGGGATATAGTGCTGGAGCTAACGATTGGGCCTATGGAGATCACCATGGAATTCCAAGTGTTGGATGTGGTAGTCTCCTACAACCTTTTGTTGGGGCGTCCATGGATTCATGCCGCCAAGGCAGTTCCATCTACTCTGCATCAAATGGTTAAGTTTGAATGGGACCGATAAGAGATTGTGGTTCATGGTAAGGATAATCTGCGCTCCCAAAGCGACACCATTATACCATTTATTAAAGTAAAGGACGGCAACGGGCCATGTGTATACTAAGTTTGCGACACAGTATTGGTCGAGAAAATTTTGGAGGGGAAGTACATTCCAAATACAAAGATAACCTCGGCATCTGTCATGGTAGCCTGTGAGATGTTGGGAAATGGTTTCGTGCCAGGAAAAGGTTTGGGTTCATGTCTTCAAGGCATTATATAGCCAGTATCCCTATCAGTAAATGTGGGAACTTTTGGTTTGGGGTTCAAGCCTACAGCTGCAGATATCCGAAGGGCTAAGAAGATGAAGCAGAAGGCATGGGTCCTTCCAAAGCCAATTTCGCGCCTTTCCAAATCTTTTGTCAAGTCTGGTACTAGAAGACATTCAACAACGAGGATGCCTGGTCTTATGGTCGATCCTGATAAAGAATTGATAAAGAAGTTCGAGAAGTTGTTCAATGATGTAAACATGATAGAAAGTGGAGAAGGTCCTAGCAACACCGAAGTGCAATTTGTGGGACCAAAAATAAAGCTCAATAATTGGAGGGCCACTCCTCTCCCTACTCGGAAGGAGTCTTAGTAGTTTGCTCTGATTTTCCTTCATGTTTGTATGGATTATTCCAGGGTTATAATCCAGATTTTATTTTCAGTCTGTGAAAGTGTTCGAAACCTTGTTATCTTGTATTTCAATAAAATGGAAATTTCTCTTCTCCATTCTTTATTTTAATTTCATTTTCTTCTTTTCTTTTCTATACAATTCTCTTTATACTGGTCTTAATGACATGGCATGCATGATGGATCCTCAACCCAGTCTAAAAAATCAATCTGACTCCGAACTAATAGTGCAAGCGGTAGATTGCGATGATGAGTCCGAATGCAATGAGGATGAAGCCTTCGAAGAGATTAGTAGGGAGCTAAGTCACTTCGAGGAGAAACCTAGACCCAATATAAATGATACCGAATCCAACAATCTAGGGGATGCAGATAACATTAGAGAAACCAAAGTAAGCGTCCACCTTCAACCAAATATCAGGGAAGAGTTAATCAAAGTACTCGTTGAATTCAAAGATGTTTTTGCATGGTTATNTAGGCCACGGGGGATCGAAAGAGAGCTATCAGACGATTGGCAAGTGGATTTTTCTTTAGCAGAGGGGTTTTGTACTAAAGAACCCCGGATCTGGGTTTGTTAAGGTGTATGGATGCAAAACAGGCTACAATGATTATGGCCGAGGTCCATGCAGGAGTCTGCGGGCCACACATGAGTGGATATGTGCTAGCAAAGAAAATTCTCCGAGCAGGATATTACTGGCTTACTATGGAACGGGATTGCATCAGCTTTGTGCGCAAGTGCCATCAATGCCAGGTACATGGAGATTTGATCCACTCTCCACCATCTGAGTTGCATACAATGTCGGCACCATGGCCCTTCGTTGCTTGGGG
>MU729002.1:20997-50672 GCA_026770625.1 Nicotiana glauca
AAGTGCAATTTGTGGGACCAAAAATAAAGCTCAATAATTGGAGGGCCACTCCTCTCCCTACTCGGAAGGAGTCTTAGTAGTTTGCTCTGATTTTCCTTCATGTTTGTATGGATTATTCCAGGGTTATAATCCAGATTTTATTTTCAGTCTGTGAAAGTGTTCGAAACCTTGTTATCTTGTATTTCAATAAAATGGAAATTTCTCTTCTCCATTCTTTATTTTAATTTCATTTTCTTCTTTTCTTTTCTATACAATTCTCTTTATACTGGTCTTAATGACATGGCATGCATGATGGATCCTCAACCCAGTCTAAAAAATCAATCTGACTCCGAACTAATAGTGCAAGCGGTAGATTGCGATGATGAGTCCGAATGCAATGAGGATGAAGCCTTCGAAGAGATTAGTAGGGAGCTAAGTCACTTCGAGGAGAAACCTAGACCCAATATAAATGATACCGAATCCAACAATCTAGGGGATGCAGATAACATTAGAGAAACCAAAGTAAGCGTCCACCTTCAACCAAATATCAGGGAAGAGTTAATCAAAGTACTCGTTGAATTCAAAGATGTTTTTGCATGGTTATATGACGATATGCCGGGTTTAAGCACTGATTTAGTGGTTCATAAATTTCCCACTGATCCGACATTCCCCCCCCCCCCCTTCAAGCAAAAATTGAGGAAATTCAAAACCGATATGAGTGTGAAGATCAAGGAAGAAATAACAAAACAGCTAGATGCAAAGGTTATTAGAGTCACTCGGTATCCTTATTTGTTGGCTAACGTTGTGCCGGTGTTGAAGAAGGACAGGAAGATCAGAGTATGCGTTGACTATCACAATCTCAATAAAGCAAGACCAAAAGATAATTTTCCACTACCAAATATCCACATCTTGATTGACAATTGTGCAAAGCGTGATACTGGATCTTTTGTGGATTGCTATGCCGGGTATCATGAGATTCTGATGGATGAAGAAGATGCAGAGAAGACGACATTCATCACGCCGTGGGAACTTATTGCTACCGGGTAATGCCATTTGGTCTGAAGAATGCTGGGGCGACCTACATGAGAGCAATGACTACTGTGTTTCATGATATGATACACAAGGAAATTGAGGTGTATGTGGACGATGTGATTATAAAATCAAAGCAACAGGCAGACCATATAGGAGATTTAAGGAAGTTTTTTCAAAGGCTTCGAAGGTACAACCTCAAGCTTAATCCTGCCAAGTGCGCATTTGGTGTTCCATCCGGAAAACTGTTGGGATTCATAGTCGGTCGCCGAGGCTGAGATTGATGATGACGAGTGGGTCAAAACTCGTTTGGAGCAGTTGAGTTTAATTGATGAAAAATATTGGCAGCAGTATGTCATGGCCAATTATATCAGAAGAGGATGGCAAAAGCATACAACAAGAAGGTGCGTCCCAGGAAGTTTGAAGTAGGGCAGCAAGTGTTGAAACAGATTCTTCCACATCAGGCTGAAGCAATGGGCAAGTTCGCCTCGAACTGGCAAGGACCATTAATTGTAACCAGAGTATTGTCCAATGGCGCTTTATGTTTAACAGATATTGAAGGAAAATGCATAGATATGGCTATCAATTCCGATGCGGTCAAGAGATATTATGTATGATTTCTTTAATATAATTATTGATTGTTTGTACTTGGCATTATCTCGAAGGTTGAAATGACGAAGGCAATTTGTTCTGCTATCTAAACACTTTACCTTTTGTTCACCCTTTTGAGCCTTATTTATTTTATTTCGTACCCCTCTTTTGGAATCAATAACCAAAAATAAAAGAAAGAGAATAAACAAAAGAAAAAGGAAAAAGTAAAGAAAAAGAAAAACAGAAAAGGAAAAATAATAATAACAAACGAAAAGAAAAACTGTAACAACAAGGAAAAAGGTGTGAACTACGTTTGACCTGATTCCTTTTAAGGATACATAGGCAGCCTCACGGCTCGGTCATAGTGAAATAAAAATCAAAAGATCCCCAGTCAAGAAACTGGGGCAGAAGCTGTGTTTGTGATGAGAAATGTGATTCCAAAAGTCGTAATTCTAACTCGCTGAATTTGTTTTGAGTCTTTTGATACCCTTTTCTTTCCAACCATATCCAAGAACCCATATTGATGTCCAAAGAAAGACCTACCGATCAATCTTCGAGAGATGCCAAGTCAAGAAAGTAAAGATGATTCATACCAAGGGCAACACTCCGATTTTAAGCAAGAAAAATGAAAAATGAGAGAGTCTTATTAGTGAAAACCCACAAGGGCACTGTAAGGCGATGAAAGCTGAGAGAAGTCCAAAAATGAGAGAGTCTTATTGGTGAAAACCTTCACAGGCACCATAAGGCGACAAGGAATTGATACAGGGACAAATGAGATGAGGTTGGCGGTAAAAAGAGCCATCAAGGCATCAAGTTAAACAAGGATGTTGATTTGGCAAAAAGAGTTGGGTTGTGGAAACTTTAAGGCACAAAGCAAGATAATTAGGAAATTGATTGATTCAATAGGTTGGGTTGATTAATCCTAAATGCACGACATGATCATTGTGGTCGATTATCCTATTCAGATAAGTCCTTTCCTTTTCTAAAACAGTCTTCCAAAGGAAGATTTTCTTCTTTATTTTTCATCTTTTGAAATCATCGTATTTCATTTATTTTGGCTAAGACTTTTTCAATAATAGTTTGTTTTAAACAAACAAGAAGGATTTTCGGAGTTTACTGCCAGATTCCAATATGCTACAAAGCAAAGTGTGGCTAGGATCGGCAGGAGATAAGGTGATAGGACGTAAGAGGCGTCATTGATAAACCAAATGATAGAGTGATGAAGATTCCATGAAAGTATGGGATCTACAAGAAGACAAAAAGAGGAAGGCAACAGTTGGGAAGTTTCAGATAAGAAGGTTAGAAGTGGGAATCACAATTGGAAAGTTTGCGGATAAGGAAGTAGACGAAAGGTTGGAAATTCTCGACCAGGTTCAAGGCAGTCAGACAAAACAGAGTATGGAAAGGAGAAAGGGGAAAACCATCCCCAGCAAGAGTATCACAACCAATCAACACAAT
Organism: Nicotiana glauca; assembly: GCA_026770625.1. NCBI lineage: Eukaryota > Viridiplantae > Streptophyta > Magnoliopsida > Solanales > Solanaceae > Nicotiana > Nicotiana glauca. Next base: position 24,055 of record MU729002.1, read on the forward strand.
TTAAACTGACAAAATTTCTTTGATTGGAAACAGGTATGGAAAATGTTGTTGATAATGAAGAAACACGCCGCAAGGAAGAGTAAGTAATAGACAGGTTTGATTAACTAAATCCTCAGGACCCTCCTGGAAAATGGGACTTGTTTTAAAATAAGCACAAGAAGCAGATTTTAACACAAAATCACTCAAAGAAACACCATCTTTTCCTTCTTTTTCCCTAAAGAATAAACACCATCTTTTTCCACCTTTTTCCCCTAAGAAAAAACACCATCTTTTTCTACCTTTTTTACCCTGATTTAAATGGGGATGTTTTCAGGACTCTCCTGGATAATGGAACCAAGTTTTAATATTTCTGGTAGTAACATGAATTAGGATAAGGCTTGCTGTAAGGAAGTTTAGTTCAAACATAAAAGTGGTCACTCGTCAGGTAAGATTTGATTAAAAAATTTCAAGGCCCTCCTGGATAATAGGATATAGCATTAGGATTATTTTGAAAAAAAAAGGAAAAACAAGAGGTGCAGTAGTAAGAAAATATAATGAAGTGTTAAAACATGTAATTTACCAGAAGTTTTCAGGACCCACCTGGATAATGGGACATAGCTTTTAAATTGTTAAAAGTATTTAGTAACATGATTCAATTAACACTCACAAAGGCACTCAGTTATCAAAACTGGGGTAGAAAAATTTCTTTATTTTGTCCATTTTGTTGAAGTCAGGAGTCCGCTTGGAGAACAGAGGCATACATTTCAAGTTTTGAAGTAAGAAGTCCGCCTGGAGAACAGAGGCATACAATTCAAGTTTTGAAGTCGGTAGCCCACCTGGAGAACAGAAGCATACACTTCAAGTTTTAAAATCAGGAGCCCGCCTGGAGAACAGAGGCATACCTTTTAAGTTTCAGCAGTCAGGACCCTGCCTAAAGAACAAAGGGAGTACAATACAAATTTTTAGCTTTTAAATTCTTATTAATATCTGGTAATATGATGCCCAGTCACCAAACTGGAGCAGAAAAGTTTCTTTGTTTTGTCCATTTTGTTGCAGTCAGGATCCCGCCTGGAGAACAGAGGAATACATTTTAAGTTTCAGCAGTCAGGAGCCCACCCGGAGAAGAGAGGAATACAGTTCAAGTTTTGAAATCAGGAGCCCGCCTGGAGAGCAGAGGCACACAATTCAAGTTTTAAAGTCAGGAGCCCGCCTGGAGAACAGAGGCATACAATTCAAGTTTTAAAGTCAGTAGCCCGCCTAGAGAACAAAGGCATACCTTTTAAGTTTCAGCAGTCAAGACCCCGCCTGAAGAACAAAGGGAGTACAATTCAAATTTTTAGCTTTCAAATTCTTATTAATATATGGTAATATGATGCCCAGTCACCAAACTGGGTCAGAAAAGTTTCTTTATTTTGTCCATTTTGTTGCAGTCAGGAGCCCGCCTGGAGAACAGAGGAATACATTTCAAGTTTCATCAGTCAGGAGCTCGCCTGGAGAACAGAGGAATACATTTCAAGTTTTGAAATCAGGAGCCCGCCTGGATAGCAGAGACATACAATTCAATTTTTGAAGTCAGGAGCCCGCCTGGAGAACAGAGGCATACAATTCAAGTTTTGAAGTCAGGAGCCCGCCTGGAGAACAGAGGAATACATTCAAGATCAAGAAGTCAGGAGCCCGCCTGAAGAACAGAGGAATGCATTCAAGATCAAGTAATCAGGAGCCCGCCTGGAGAATAGAGGAGGACGACAATGATCAAGAGAAAGCATTTAAAGGACTAGCAGTCAGGTACCCGCCTGAAGAAGGGGAGAACATCTCAAGAATTCGGTGCAAGAAAGCAACTGAGGAATTGCTGTAAGAAAATGCAAGTCAACAAGGCAACAACAGTCGCAGAGCAAGTTTGAGAATAAGCCTTTGTAATTCATAGACTATAGCTTAGTCTAGCTTCTTGATTTTTCTTTTAGCATGGTGTAATAAGGACGTCAACAGTCAGTAGCAACAGCAGCAACAGTAAACCACAACTTCATGGTAGTCCCAACTACCAAATTCCCTGGACTACATTAAAATGATTCCTTTTTAGCCAAGGATATGTAGGAAACCTTTGAAGCAAAGGTTCGGTCAAATATTTCAAAAAAATGCTTCCATTGGAGTGATATGTGAGCAAAAATTAGCTATAGCTTTCACTTTTCTTTGGACAAAAACTCTTCATATTCTCGAGCAAAGAGAGGCAGCTGTGAATACCTAATTTTTATATTATTTTAATACCTCTTAAAGTCATTAAGTGTTTTATTATTTTAATTTTTTTTTCTTTTCAAATTTTCTGTCTTTAGTTGCATATTTCCTATCATGAAAATACCCACAAAAAAATAGTTCTTCCTTCATTTGTGCATGTTAGAAATTAACTAGCTGTTCAATAGGTGAATTAATCTAGTTAATTGATCATTTAAATAAGTTATTTAATTATTTTATTTGTTTATATAAAATTTAGTTTAGTAAGTTTGAATAAGGAAGAAATTGGGCTACATTTGAAAGATAAAATGGCCAAGAGTGCAAGATAAGGGGCTGCCATTGAAAGGGTCCAAAATGACGTAGTTTTACCTTAAAACTACGTCGTTTCATTAAGTGAAACAAGATCAAATCTTAACCATCCATCCTATCTTGATCCAGTGGATCATATTCACTCTTGGCTTAGGTATTTAAAGCCTCAAAATATGAAAATTGCCCCCATTTTCACCCATAATTTGTTTCTCCTTCTTCTCTCTTCTCTCTCTCTTAACTCTCTCTATATCGCCCCACCTCCGCCCACTGCCGCCCGCCGAAAATCGCCGCTGCCGGCAGACCACCTCCAAATTCACACCATGTAATCTCCACAACTTCCTCTTTCCATATCTCCAAACTAAATCCTTCGAAAACCCCTCAAACTCCTTGAATCTTAGATCTAGGAAACTTTCCCGTCACGTTTTTGCCCAAATTCTTAAAGCTCCAATCACTACCACCCCACATTACCTACATCAATGGATAGAGCTTATCAAGACCTAGCTATTGATGCCAATTTCACCCTGAAAATCCGACGATCAAAATCCGGCCAAATTCCGGCGACCTCCCCGAACACCCTCTTTTGGCATACAACTATTTCTTCAGCCACTTGAATTGTAAAATGGTAAAAATTCTATTCTTTTTCATGGCTGATTTTTTATTTTTATTTTTATATTTCAGATTTTATCTTGTCTATTATTAATTATTTTAGCATTAGTTTTTGAAGTTTGAGATTCTAAATTTTCTAGTTTTTTTTTGTACTTGTTGAAGTAGTAGAATAGTTTTGTATTGATAAAACTCAGGTAGTGAAAAATACTTAAGGGTATATGGTAACTTGTTTGGTTGTTTATTTACTGCTTCAAGACTCTTTGAGTACAAACTCAAAAGTCATTTGTCTGGTAAGAAAATATAGACTTTTGGGCAGCTTTTGAACAAAAGTCTATATTTGAATAGTGAAGAGCAGATTTGGGTTGAAATACTCTCTCTTAGACAAGATTGAACCAAAAAGTCTTGCTTTTGAATTTAAGAGCAGATTTTGTGGAAAAATTGGTCAAAACAAGACTTTATTTGCCTATTTGAGAGGCTGCACTTCCCGCACTTAAAGAGGACACTCCATCTGACATGACGGGGAGGAATGCCACTTCTAGAGAGCATTTCATTTTTGCTTTGAACATACCAAAAAAAAATTCAGTAGCTGAAGCATCCTTTAGTAAGCTGAAATTGTAAGTCTTAAGAGTGAATCTTAGATTGCAAACTTTATGAAAAAGTGTAAGTCCTCTTTAGAATTCGTTTCTGGGTTTCTTCTCTGAGTTTTCGGGCTATTTTAACACGGATTTTCTGCTGGTTTTGGTGCTGTTGTGCTGCTGTTTTTATGCTGCTTTAATTGTTGCACTGCTGTATATTACTATTCTATAAACCAGGTAACTTTCAAATTCTTATATTGCAGATTCTTGATGATAATAAGAAGGATTTGATCCAGTTTGATTTGATGGAACATGTTAGATCTGATTTTGTCTCAAGATCAAATGTTTTATTAGTATTATCATCATGTAAATCTTTTAGAGATTAGTTGAATTATCTTTTCTTCTTTATGTATGTGATTGAAATTTTATTCTGTCAAGTTTACTTAGTTTAAGCAACATGGGTCAAATGAGCTAAAATCAGTGGTATAATGACAATAGAAAGTAAGTTGAGCTTTTATTTAAAATCGATAGTTTGTCTTTTGTTAGATAAAATAAGTGGCCCAATACCATAAAAGTTTAGCATGAACTTACCTAGGTTTAATGTCTACTTAATGTCTTGCATTAGTTAAAAATAATTTTTATAGTATCATCTTTTTTTTTCGTCGAATAAGTAATGAAAAAGAGAGTTTAAGCACTTCTTAATTATTATTTTTAATGCTAGGCAACTAATAGGCATGTTTTTGATAATTTAATATCATTAAAATATTTTTTTTATTTTTATAAATAAAAGTGGAGATAAGAAAAGCATAAAAATCAAATAAATGACAATTGCATGGCCCTCGTTTAATTAATCTTGTTTATCCTTAGAAATCGAGGCGTGCCATTTAGTGAATTTTCATGGCCCTCGCAAAGTTGCTAATGCGTAGTTGTTTTAGGCGCGTTATTTTAATAATTTACCTTCATATACTCGGGTGCACATTTATGTGACACAAATCCAAATCTCAACAATATTAGATAAAATATGTCGAGAGCCGCGTGTGCATTTATGTGACGTGGTTCAAGACATATTTTAAATGACATTGCATTTCCTTAAAAATAATTAAATAAAACGGTTAAAGTTAAAATTGAACCATAGGCTAAAACATGTATTAAAATTAGATAATAGGCCAATAATAACAGTTGAGCGACCGTGCTAGAACCACGGAACTCGGGAATGTCTAACACCTTCTCCCGGGTTAACAGAATTCCTTACCTGGATTTCTGGTTCGCAAACTTTTAAACAGAGTCAATCTTTTTTTCGATTCAGGATTCTAAAATGGTGACTTGGGACACCATAAATCTCCCAAGTGGAGACTCTGAATTCTTTAAGTAAATCCCATTTCGATTGTCACTTCAAGTTTGAAATAACTCCCTTTATTACTCCATCTCCCAGGGGTGTAGTGAAAAAGGAGGTGTGACACCCGCGCTCGCTATCCGGCGTGCAAGTCACCTCAATATAGCACTATGGGGGTTTCATACCCTCATGATATCATTTACAATCATTACTCACCTCGAACTGGCGAAATCTATAGCTCGTGATGCCTTTTCTCCTCATATCGGCCTTCGTGCACATCGAATCTAACCAAAATCAGAGCGAATACATCACAATATGCTAAGGAAACAAAGCCCAAGCGAAAGCAATCAATAACGGGCACAAATCCCGAAATTACCAAAACCCGAGCCCCTGGCTCACTTCTCGAAACTCAGAAATTCTTACTCCAATGGGTTCCTTATCTTACCACGAGTCTGTACATATAAAGAACACCAAAATCGGAGTCCAAATGACCCCTCAAATCCCAATTTGAAATATTAAAACCCAAGCCCTAGTTCTTCCCTTTTTTGCTAAGTTTCCATGGATTTCAAGGTGAATTTCACAATAAAATCATGTTTTTAGATCATAGGACTTACCTCCAATCGATCTCAGTCGAAACCCTATTCAATTCCCGTCCAAAAGCACTCAAAGATGCTCAAAAATGGTAAAAATAAAGCTTAGCTCGCGGATGAAATATTATTAAAACCCTTCTACCCAGACCTGAAATCCTTCATCGCATTCCCGATTACTGCCTCGCGAACGCGAAGCACAATATTTAATTTCCCAAAATTAGCCCTATGCGAACGCGAGACTAACCACGCGAACGCGATGCTCAGCCTTCCCCTCATACGCGAACGCGACCTTATTCATGCGAATGCGAAGGCCAATCATCACTGGCCCTCTATTCCTTATATGTGAACGCGACTGAGTTGGTGCGAACGCGAAGCACAACCCTCTGACCTTTCGCGAATGCGGACCCTTGAACGCGAACGCATAGAGAAAATCACCTGCCTCCCAATTTCTTCTTCGTGAATGCATAACTCTTTACGCGAACGCGAAGAGTAAATTCTCTACAACACCTGAAATGAGAAATCTGCAGCTTTTTAACTTAGGAAATGGTCTGGTTGACCACCCGAAACTCACCCGAGGCCCCCCAGACCTCAACCAAAAGCACCAACACATCCTATCACCTCATTTGAACTTGTTACAATCATTAAAACACCTCAAACAACACCAAAACCATCAAATTATATCGAATTCAAGCCTAAGTTTTTCTAAAACTTTCGAAACACGCGTTCGGTCAAAAACCCAACCAAAACACCTTCGAATAACCTGAAATTTTGCACACACATCCCAAATCACCAAACAAAACTACTGCAACTCTCGGAATTCTATTCCGACCCTCGGATCAAAATCTCACCTATCAACCGGAATTCGCCAAAATACTAATTTCGCCAATTCAAGCCTAATTCTACACCGGACCTCCAAAATCACTTTCGATCATGCTTCTAAGTCACAAATCATCCAACGAAGCTATCTACATGATAAAAAATCCGATCCGAGATCATAGACAAATAATTCAACTCTTGGTCAAACCTTTCAAATTCAAAGCTTTCTACTGAAACTGTTCTTTCAAATTCATCCCGATTTTTCCTGAAACTAAAACCAACGATCTACCTTAGTCACAATGCATAACACAGGGCAAGTCATGCCCAAGAACTGGGGATCAAAGTGCAAAAGCTCAAAATGACCGGTTGGGTCGTTACACCTACTATATAAAGGGGGTCTGATAATTCATGAAAAAGATTGTAACACATATTTCAAAGCAATATATTATTATTTTCTCTGTTATTAGCTCTTTTTTATTGTTCATCAGTGCTGGCTATTGCAAGCTCGGATCGAGGGTGAGCATTTCACTAAGGCTGGAATTATCATCCTCGTATGGTTTGAATTTATTTCGTCTTTGTTTGTTCAATCTAACTTAAGTTATCGCTTTCTACCAAATTAATCCGCATATCCTTAAAACCACTTGCAAATTTAATTGTTATCCAATATTAAGGGTAAACAATTTGGTGCCCACCGTGGGGCTAAGGATAAAAGTGGCTATTTGATACAAACTTATATAATGCACCTTATTTTACGCTTGTTCTTTGAAGTGTCTCTAATTTCAGGCCAAAGTTCAAAATATTGAACTCCTAGTCAACCCCTCTGAACATGGATGATGAATCCAGCCACCAAGGTGAGAACAACAGTGTAGCGCCCAATAACAGGTACCCCTATCGACCTCAACGGAGTTCTAGTTGTAAACCCGATCAACACTAGCTCGCATGTTGCCATCAATGCAAATTTGCCTACCGATCCTGAGAACAGCATCCGCAGGGGAGTCCGATCGGTTGCACAAAATACACACGATGGAGAAGATGATGGGATCAACTTGCGGTTGATCTTCGAAATGTTACAGGCTCAACAGGTAGCAATAGCACAACTCCAGAAATAAAGTGCCACCCCGAGCAGGATTGAGCCCGAGCTATCCTAGGAAGTCACCCGCAGAAACGAATCGGTCATAGAGAGGCCAAATGAAAATGAATCGGGGACTAACCCCGAGATCATAAATATGCTTGAGGAGCTGAAAAACGAGTATAATCGGGAGAGAAGAAAATCGAAGCCAATGACAAAAAAGTGAAAACCTACAATTCTAGGGCCCATCAAATACCCGGAGCACCGCCGATATTAAAAGGCCTAGATTCCAAGAAGTTTGTTCAAAAACCTTTCCCTATGAGCACAGCTTCGAAGCCGATCCCTAAGAAGTTTTGCATGCCCGAGATTCCTAAGTACAACAGAACAACCGACCCAAATGAGCATGTGAGCTTCCACACATGCGCCATCAAAGTGAACGACTTGGAGGATGATGAGATCGAGTCTATCTTGCTGCAAAAGTTTGGGGAATCTTTCTCAAAGGGAGCTGTGATATGGTATTACAACCTACCTCCTAATTCTAATGACTGGCTTGCTATGCTTGCAGATTCATTCGTGAAAGCACACACTGTGGCTATCAAGGTTGAGACCAGGAAATCGGACCTTTTCAAAGTGAAACAGAGGGGCAATGAGATGCTCAGAGAATTTGTGTCCCCATTTCAAATGGAACGAATGGACCTGCCTCCGTTCATGGACGATTGGGCCGTTCAGGCCTTCACCTAGGGACTCAATGTTCGAAGCTTGTTGGCTTCACTACAATTAAAACATAATCTGGTAGAATATTCGGTTGTTACTTAGGCCAACATGCATAATCGATATCAATCGAAAATTAGGATCGAAGATGGTCAACTTGGGGCCCCTTTCGGGTTCGTTTATCTCGACATAGCCGTCGACAGATTCAAGAGAGACATTGATCGAGAACCGAGATCAAGCAGGGATCATTATCAATCACACAAACGGGAGTGAAGAGGTAACGAATCTGGGCAAAACCCCGTGAGAAGTTAAAGGAGGAGTGATCGAGGTCAAAAAAACTGGGGAATCATGAGCAAAAATAGTTTCGACATGCCCATCGGGCCTAAGGAAGCGCCAAGGCTTTTGGAGTACAACTTTAACATCGACGTTGCTGCCATCGTATCCGCCATTGGATGCATCAAAGACACCAAATAGCCTCGACATCTATAGTACGATCCAACCCAAATAGATCCTAATCTAATGTGCAAATATCATGGCGCCCGTGGCCAATAAACAGAGGATTGCCAACAATTAAGAGAGGAAGTAGCCCGGCTATTCAACAACGGACATCTCTGGGAGTTCTTGAGCGATCGAGCCAAGAATAATTTTAGGAATAGAGACTTTAATAAACAGATCGAGTAGGAAAAACCTCAACACGTCATTAACATGATCATCGACGGGGTCAGTATTCCCCAAGGGCCGATGCTAAAGCGCACTAAAGTATCCATCACAAATGAAAAATAGACTCAGGATTACGTGCAGGAGGGAACCTTATCTTTCAATGACGATGACACTGAAGGGATCATGCAGCCCCCACAATGATGCACTAGTAATATTTGTACTCATAAAGAAATCTCGAGTTAAGCATATGTTAATTGATCCAAGTAGCTCGGCCAACATGATTAGATCGAGGGTCGTAGAACAGCTAGGTCTACAAGATCAAATTGTGCCTGCAATCCGAGTTCTAAACGGATTCAACATTGCATGTGAGACCACTAAAGGAGTAATAACATTATCGGTAAATACTACTGGGACCATTCAGGAAGCCAAGTTCTATGTAATCGAAGGAGATATGAGGTGCAATGCTCTGTTTGGGAAGCCATGGATCTTCAAGAAGTGATCACGATATCCATAGTTACAATGACAAAAGGTCCGGGTTCGGTCGCCAAGGAAGAAGCCAAATAGCAATTACCAACACTGGCCCCGACCCAACCAGAGAAGCAGGGGACCAATGAAGATGATGACTAAGTGGTTCCCAGGTCCTTTATAGACCCCGATGACTCTGACGCTACCAAATCGATGGTCGAAGAACTGGAATAGGTCACATTGATCGGGCATTTGCCCGATCGAAAGATATACCTGGGCACGGGGTTAAATCTCGAGCTTAGGAAAAAACTCATTAAATTCCTTATAGCTAATGTAGATTGTTTCACTTAGTCCCATCTTGATATGACAGAGATCCCCCCGGAAATAACCATACACAAGCTAAGCCTGAACCTAAAGTTCTATCTGGTCAAATAGTAAAGGAGACCTCAGTCCGAAGTCCATCATGCATTCATCAAAGATGAGATATCTAAACTCCTTAAAATAGGGTTGATTTGGGAGGTTAAATATCCGAATTGGCTAGCAAACGTAGCGGTAGTCCCTAAAAAAGGGAATAAATTAAGAATATGTGTTGACTATAAAGATTTGAATAAGGCATACCCCAAGGACTCTTTCCCTTTGCCCAATATTGATAGCGTGATCGGTAAGACGACCAGCTACGAGATCCTCAGTTTTCTTGATGACTATTTCGGGGACAACCAACTTCGGATGGACCTGGGCAATCAGGAAAAAATGTCCTTCATCACTAAGTACGTTACCTACTACTATAACGTGATGCCATTCGGACTATAAAATGTCGGTGCCACTTACCAATGCCTAGTAAATCGGATGCTCAAAGAACAAAAAGGAAAATCAATGGAGGTTTACATTGACGATATGTTAGTTTTTTCCCTGTGAATGCGAGCAGAGGAGAAACCTTCAACATATTGAAGAAGTACAATATGAAGCTGAACCGAAGAAATACGCGTTCGGAATCGAGTCTACGAAATTTCTCGGATTCATGGTGTCCAACCCGGGGATCGAGATTAACCCCGATAAGATCAAGACCATTGAATACATCAATGTTGTGGACAACGTCTAAGCCATTCAAAGGTTAACCACCCACATAGCTACCTTGGGTCGATTCATCTCGAGATCCTCTGACAAGAGTCGTCGGCTCTTTTCACTGTTGAAGAAAAAGAATAACTTCTTATGGACCCTGGAGTGCCAAGAAGCCTTGGAAAAACTCAAGCGGTATCTCTCGAGCCCACCTCTGCTTCATACCCTGAAGACAAGACAAACAAACAGTTGTACCTGTACTTAGTAGTATTCAAAGTAGCGGTAAGTGGAGTCCTGCTCCGGGAAGAGGAAGGTACGTAATTTTCAATCTATTATGTTAGTAGGACTCTAAGCGAGGCTGAAACTAGGTACCCCCACCTACAAAAATTGGTACTCGCTTTGCTAAGAGGCTCTCAAAAGCTAAAACTGTACTTTTAATGCCACCCTATATGTGTTGTAACTACTTACCCATTGAGAAATATAATGCATAAACCCGAACTCTTGGGGTGATTGGCCAAATGGGCCGTGAAAATTAGCGGATACAATATCGAGCATCGAACCAGAACCGCCATTAAGTCTTGAATTTTGGACAACTTTGTGGCCGGCATTATGCCGGCCTTAACACTCGAGGTCAAAAGAGAGTTGTTGTTGAACTCGGGGATAGTTTTAGGAATTTGGACCCTCTTTACAAATTGTGCCTAGAATGCAAAGGCGTCCGAACTTGGGCATAATATTGAAGCCACAAACAGGTAGTGTAGTTTGACCATCTATGAGGCCATGATTGCAGGTCTCGAACTGGCCAAAAGCTTGGGGGCAGAGGTGATGCTCTCACTAAATTGGGATCTTCGGTCGACCATAAACAAATATATAGATTGTCAGAAGACCAAAAAATAGTCGTCGGATCCTAAGAAACCGAGGGCTCTGCGTACAAAAGCATCCCGGTTCATCTTGTTCGAAGACGGGTGGAAGCCCAGGCATTTTAGAAAGCCAGGGAGAAGGAAGTCATTTATTTCATCTAGGACCACATAACATGTCGGTTTGGAATGTCGGCCGAGATCGTGTACGACAATGGGAAGCAATTCATCGGCAGCAAAATAAGCAAGTTTTTCGAAGGCCATAAGATTAAAAGGATCCTATCAGCACCCTACCACCCTAGTGGGAACGGGAAAGTGGAGTCCACGAACAAAACCATACTCCAAATTCTCAAAAAGAGATTGACCAATGCTAAAGGAAAATGGAAATAAATCTTTCCTGAAGTCCTATGGATATATCGTACGACCTCGAAGTCTAGTATCGAGGCCACCCCATTATTGTTCGTTTATGGCTTCGAAGATCTAATACCGATCAAAGTAGGATAATCAATTCTTAGGTTTAGATATGTGACCGAAGAGTCAAACAATGAGGCCATAAATACGGTCCTAGAACTGTTAGATGAAAGGCGCGAAGCCGCCCTCGTCCAGTTGGTCGCCCAAACACAACGAATCAAAATGATATAATCAAAAAGCCAACCTTCGATAGTTCAATTGTAAGGCCCCATGAAAATTTCTACTCAAAACCCGAAAGCTCGTAGTGCCAAGTTAGGTATATGTGTTAGAGATTTGTAAACCCTTTGGACTGATCTGTGCCTTAAAAGGTTAAGGAATAATATTTTCCAGAAAAGTGCGTTTCTGCAGTCCATTATGCAATCACAAAATAGCTATATGGACCGCATAGTCACCGCAGAGTCAGGCAGTATGATGGTTAATTTAAGGTTGACTATGCGGCTAATTATGCGATCGCATAATCACTATGCGGACAGCATAGTCATCGCATAATCCCCTTGGAATTTTGTAAGGGGCAGTTCTGTGGTGTATTATAAGACCGCATAACAGGTATGCGGACTGCATTTCTGTTGCATGCCCTGTCAGTGTGTTCAGGTTTTGTGGCCATTTTTGCGGTCCATTCTGCGGGCCGCATATCCATTATACGATCACATATGCGGTCGCAGATCATGTCGGGGCTCCTATTTTCTAACTTTTAAAACCTGACCCCATCCCATTAAAAACACCCAATTAGACAATTTTTCTGTTATTTCACTACAAATTGAGTGATAGGGGAAGTTCTAGAGAGAGGGAGAGTGATCTTCATCAAGTCCCTACCCAATCCTTGCCCTAAATCCTTGAAGATTGTCAAGTAAAATTACTAGGTCTTTACCCTAAGAGGTAAGAACTTCTACCCTCATCTATAATTTCGAAATTTCTATTAAAATAAGTGATTAGCAAGTGAGTTCATGGGTATAAGGGCTGATGATCTTGCATGCATAAAAGATAATGGGGTATGGGGAGGTTGTGAACCAAAAAGATAACAATCGTGGTATAGAATGATGAAAATCTCTCACAAAAAGGTCCTAAAATCACTGCGCACACTTAGTGCTTGATAATTTGCTTAAATGAGCTAGAATCTTATTTATGCCTCTAATTCTTGGTTCAACTTGTAATTTGCATAAAATTGATCGAAGTTGCTAGGAAATCCGGAATTTATTATAAGGATTTAAGAAAAGTTCTATTGAGGTATGTATGGCTAAAATCCCCTCCTCTTAGAAATTGAGCCTCCATGGTGCCCGTGCAAATGTTGTAAGTCCGAAATTTGATTGATGTAGTACTTGTTATGTTAAATAAATTGATGTTGTGAAAATGTATGGGGGAGGTGCTTCTCTATGTGTGTAATGGCTTATTCTTTGTGAATTGGGGATGTGTGGTGAACATGAGCTATGTGCTAAATGCCTAAATGTCAAGTCAAGGTTATATTGTGATTAATATGCCGAACTAGATAAATCCCTCTCTATGCTTGTAACTTAAATTACTTTTGTATGTGCCTATGATCTTAAATGGCAAGGTTGATGTTGAAAATGGGAATAATGTGAAACGTGAGTTATGAAATGTGGTAATTGTGGCCCCAAGTGCCTATGAACTAATACATGTGAAATCAAAGATTGAAGTGAGATGATTAACAGAAAAGAGTAACATCTTGGTAAGACGGATTAGTTGATCGGGCCGAAATCGGACGCCATGTTATACACACATGGTGGTAATGTATTGATAATTGAAACTGGAAAGTGAGAATGAATTAAGGGTAATGTCTTGGTAAGATGGCTTAGCCAATCGGGTTGTGATCGGACTTCGCTCAAGGAAGCAGCGGTAGTGTGGATGATGATGCAACAATATGGAATGCCCCAATCTAAAATTTCAGAAACTATGTGAAAACTATGTGAACCTCTTATGTTGTTGTAGTGGTTCTTATTTGAAGTTTTGTTGTCCTTATGATTTTTTTTACTCTTGTATGGTTGTTCTTTCTCACAGGATGGTGTTTAGTTATACATACCAGTACTATTCCATGGTACTAACGTCCCTTTTGTCGGGGGCGCTACATTTTTAAATGAATGTAGGTGGCTCCATAGCGGATAGTGTCGATCTCGCGTAGCGGAGCATCCTCCTCTCAGAGTCTTGGTGAGCCCCTTTCTCCTTCAAGGGGTTATGTTGTACATCTTTTGTTATAGATATCCACTTTTGAGGTATAGCCGGGGCCTTGTTGCCGGCATTGTCATCATTGTCTTATGTATCCTTAGAGTCTCCGTAGACATTGGTGTGGGTTATGCACTGGTGTTGGATGGGTCAATGAACTATGTTATAACTCTATACTTTAGTTCTTCTAAACTATAACTGTATGAAATCTTGAAAACTTAACCATGGTTTAAGGATTGTGGCATGAAAATGGTTCAACAATGTGAATGTTAAAATTTTGCTATTGTCTAAGTAAACGGTAGCATGATTCTCTTAACCGTATTGATTTGGGGTAGAAAAGTATTATAAGTTTTGATCAGTTGGGGTTCACTCGATTGAGCGCGGGTCGCACCTCCCGAAGTTGGGGCGTGACATCAATTCCGGGGGCTTGGTGTTAAGAAAGGTCACACTAAGTACCCCAAACCAGAATGAAGGACATTTGGGGCTGAACTAGGAAGGTCCATATCAAATTGTCGAGATCACCGAAAAAGGATCGTCCATAGTCGGAGCAATGAATGGTGAGCGACTACCGAACAAATGGAACATAACTCCCTTGAAACGATACTACTATCAAGGTACGACCCCATTCATTTCTTTTATTTATATATTGAACTAACATTTGCAGGTAATATTCAATAAAAGATTCAACTTTTAGGCCTAAAAGCGCGCGTTGCACTCTTTTTCCCTTGAACCGGTTTTGTCCCAAAAGGGTTTTATGGAAAGGTTTTTAATGAGGCAACATCAGATTAAGCTAACTTAGAATTGAAGACCGGCTATGAACCGGTACCAAGGATCACATCAATAGTAGCTGAGGTTTCTCTATGATTGGCCTCGAATACTGGGGGCATTGCCCACAGATAATGATTTTAGCAAGGAAAGAAACTTTGTGCTCGAACAGTCTAGGTTCGGTCGATAGAATTTACTGTAATTGTCAAATGATCAAATGAACCATGCCCACATAGACCACTCGAGCCCTGACACAAAGCTTGTACACATGTGTAACCTTGTATATTACGCACATAAATGAAAGGAAGTTTCTACATCGCGGATAAATATTTTGTCCCTTAAAAAATTTTCTTTCTTACATTTGGTCTCCTAAAGACATCGAGCCCAAGGGCCAGCTCACTCGGTGACTATCATCTAAAGCAGGCTCGGAAGGCCTGGGATATCGACGCTCAGGGGCACAAAGCCTATTAGGCAGTGCCCGAACTTTAAAGGCAACGGCCATCCCCATTCGGGGACGGTTATCTTGGGTAAGCCCGTATGACTTGGGGTAACTAGCCCATTGTGCAACACCCGAACTAAAAAGGCTATGACTATCTTAGAACAGCTCGGATACGTCCGAGGCCCATAAGCCAAATATAAGGCCTTCAAAATTTTTAAATCGGTTTAATAAGCTACCCTCGGCAAATTGAAACCTAAAATATTCTAAGTACTTTTGGGAAAGCTTTCAGTCATACCCATACCTTCACGAGTCTTAAGAAAAATAATATCAGGAATGAGGCATGTTTGAACCTCTGAAAATGACCTAATTATTCATCGGGACCATCGGGACCATCGGGTCCTTCTCTACCCCCAAATCCACCAGAACCCTTGCAATCTTCTTCGTTCTTGGGATATGCCATTTTCTTGGCCCCGACCTTGAGCCCTTTAGAATTTTTGATCTCGGCCGATAAATTAAAACTCCGGGCATGAACCTACTCGAGGGCCTCCCTTCGGGACTGCCACTTCAGATATTCAACAATGACTTTCAGGCTGTCCTAGGCTGTCTCAACGTCGGCTTTGTACTGGGCCACCATCTCATCGGCATCGGCCTTGGTTATTTCAGCCATCGACTTGGCCGTTTTAAGCTCCTTGGCGAGGGCCTCCCGGTCGGCTATAAGCTAACTCAATTGGGACTGGAGATCCTCAATTTTCTAGGATCGCACCACAGTCTTCTCCCTCATTGCTCGAAGTTAAGACTCCGCCGAGGCCAATTGTGCCCGGGCAGTCTCCTTTTTCGAGGCCAACCGATCCATCTTGTCTTTCCACTATTCAGCCTCGACCTTGATTACATCCATCTCGGCCCCGAGTTGGTCAATCCGATCAAGCTTCTGTTAGACTTACGAGTTCTGACATCAGTAACTGTGTCTAGCTCATCATCACTAGCTTTAAAGATTTTTACTTGTTTTACCAGGTCGGCGTGTTCTTTCTAAGCCGCGTCTAACGCGGCTAGAAGGCTCTTAGCCTCTCCTTCACGTTGCTCGCCGAGAAGTTTGTATGTGTCTCTCTTCTCAGCAAGCTCTTTGACTTCGGCCTCGAGTTGGCTCAGCGCGTCTCGATACTAGAGGAAGGTTTCATGGTGAAGCACCGAGGCCTGTAAATATAAGAAGAAATGCTAGGATCCTTAAGAAACCGAAGCTAAAAAATGAAAAAAAAATGGTAACACCTTCCCTCATTCAGCACCGGTTGTGCTTCGTTGAACAGGCATGGGGCATCCATCTCGTTCATTTTTTCCTGGTCTTCTTCGGTTACCTGGAATCGGAGGTAACTAGCTACCCCAATAGGGGAAGAAAGAACCTGGACATCCTTCGATACGGTAAGGATGATTGGCCGCTTTCGACCAGAATTCAAACTCGGGGAAGGGAATCGGTTGGCCAATCTCGAGCTTGAATTAGGCCCACCTGTCTTTGAGGATGAACTTTTTCTCGTTGCCTCTAAGTCGCCTAACCTGGTGGCATCCTCCATGGCAGTGGGTCCATGCCATCAAAAAAGCAGTGGAAGGCATCGTCCGCCCCGTGGCCCCCCTCATTGCGCCATTCTTTCATCGTTTGGGCCTTGTTGTACATAGAATCAGTAAATGAGGGTGATGCAGTGATGTCTATCATACCGAGTGTCTCCTTTGGGGCACTTCTTGCTTCCCGAGAAGCCTCAGCCCCAGCCTCCTCATCGACCTCTCTAGCCTGAGGAAGATCGGCCTCACGTGTCTCAAGTTCAATGGCCCCTGCTCTACAAGGGGCGACGGCTTGCGGGCCACAAAAGGCTCTTCCCCCTCAGACTCGTCTCTAAGCCGATAGAGCATGTCCCAAGATGGTGCTCTCGGGAGCTGATGTTTTCCTTTGGCTTGCGCACTAACCTTCTCCTTGGTTTCTTTTTCTCCGAGCTCGAGGAACTCCAAGCCCACCCCTTCTTCCTCTCTCCAGCCTGACCCAGAGTAAGAGACTCAACAGGCAAGTAAGCCCACCCCTTCTTCCTCTCTCCAGCCTGACCCAGAGTAAAAGACTCAACATGCAAGTCCTCACCACCAACTAGAGGCCTAAGCTCGACGTCCTTATACAAACCTGCAAAAGATAGTAAAGGAATAAAGACTTGATGATTAAAGATGAAGCCTAACACAACCTACTAAGGAGACGAATCTTACCATGGGAAGAGGCCTTCTAATAGCCCTTCTGAAGTTCACGCCACGTGTGCTCAAAGTAGGGCATCTGTGAAATGATACCTTCGACCCACTCCTTGAGTTGAGGGACAACATTTGGGACCCGAGCAATGGCTGCACCACTACGAGTACCAATGACGAAAAGAGACGTAAACATAAAATCAACATTCGAAGGAAAGTTCTACTTACGTGTCTTATTACACTTCTCAAGGAATGGACTGCATTCAGCCAGAACCAAGTCTGAAGTCCTCACTCGAAAAAAACGGCCTTGCTAATCTTGATCTCGATCCTTATTTATGCTTGAGAATGGGGCTTTACTATCCCGACGTATGAGCTTTATCAGTCCCCCTTCAGAATATTCGGGGATTGTACAAACAGAGTAGGTGATCCATATTGAACTGGCAGGAGTCATTTTTGTTAACAAAAAATCGAAGAAGGATCACAATCCTCCATTGTGAAGGATGAATCTAATCGAGGCATACCTCGTATCTCTTAAAGAAATCTATAATGACCAGGTCCACTGGTCATAATGTAAAGGTATAAGTGTAAACACTTAAATATCCCTCGACATGGGTTGTAATGGCCTCCTCGTGGTCGGGGACCATTATATTTTTATCCGTCCAGCTATAGTCTTTCCGGACCGTAAGGAAGACCTCTTCAATAATCAAGCAGATGAATCTCAAGACCTCCTCACACGGACCCTATACAGAGCAAGGCTTTTCAACCTTAAAAACATCATAAACCGAGCATCCTCCGGGGATGAATATTTTCAAGGGGGGTCAGATGTTGGTTCATCAACGGCGATGCCTGGAGCGATCTCCTCGACCTCAGTAGCCGACCGTGAAGTAAAAAGAGCTTCTTTCTGGGGAATGATTCTAGAAGTCTTTGCCATTCCTTTAGAAAGTAAAAATGGAGGAGAATCTGGAAAATATGAAAAAAGAAAGGAAGTTGAAGGACTAAACTTGTTGGCTTGAGAAGAAGATGGGTAAATTTTTTTGCAAAGGGCCTTGAGTAACGGGGGTAAAAGTGCTAAAGAGTATTCAAATCTTAAGGATACGATGGTAGAAGGTTTGATGTAAAGTGAAAATGAACAAAGGAGGGGGTATTTATAGAGTTCCAACGACGTTTCACGTCCAATAATAGTTAGCCGGCGGTTGACACGCATTTAAGGCCATTATGACATGATTGACGATACGTTCAATCTAACTTAACTTATCGCTTTGTATCAAATTAATTTGCATATCCTTAAAACTACTTACAAATTTAATTGTTATCCGATTTGAGGGTAAACACAAAAAATAATAAATTCAATGAGTTCCCATATGTGGGATCAGATGAGGGTAATATGTATGCAGATCTTACCCTACCTTGGGAGGCAGAGAGGCTATTCCCTCTTCCCGATATACCCCTGGCTAAAGAAAAAATTAAATGAAGTAGTGACAACAAATAGTATCAACAATAAGTTATTAAGAAAATCAAAGCAAAAATTAGCTATCAAACAGTATGTGGTAATAGCAATGGCAGAATAGATAATTTAGCCCTTGACCTTGACGCCAAATCCCTCTGACACACATTTTCAACGAACAATCCTTTACACACTCAATCTTTTCAAAGTGTCTTGAAGACACACATGTTCGATGCTCAGAGTACTTTGTTCCCAGCAAGTGTATGTCATACACCATTAATACTGTGAACGTGTCATTACCTTTTAAAAAACTAGAAAATTACATTTAAAAATCTCCATCTTCTTGAAAAAGAAAAACAAAATAGAAAAGCTTTATCATCTTCTTAATCTACCCAAGATATCATTTTAACCAAAACTTATCTCTAAACAGCAAATACCCTAAAGTTTCTTCTTCCTCAAATAATTTAAACTGCGAAAACCAACAATCCAGCGTGGGTATCATCTTTGGTACGAATTAAGAATTAGATTTTGCAGACCTGATTGACCAACAATGGGTAAAATTTATATGTAAGTGCTTTCTTTCTCTAAACTTTTCGAACCAGTTTTCTCTTATAAAATGTATTTTAATTTTGAGTTGCAAAATTCCAATTTCAATCATCTGCTCATTATTTAAAATCTTTTCATTTAAATCCTTAATCCCTTTACATTCGCAGCTCTAAATTTGAACTTTGCTTCATTCACAATGCTTGAAAATTAGGGCATTGGGAATTGTGATGAAGAATTTGAAATAGGTTTCATTGAATTAGTGGAAAAGTAGTAACTATTTTAATTAGGGCATTGGGAATTTTGATGAAGAATTTGAAATAGGTTTCATTGAATTAGTGGCAAAGTAGTAACTTTTTTTCTTTGTGGTTAATGAGTTTTATTTTTGAAATGTGGAAATAAAAAAGATTTATGGTGCAGCACAAGTTGAGGTATGTGATATTGGGTAGCGACAATAAATGATGGTGGCGAATCAGCGACAATGAATGACGTCGGCGGAGCAGCAATGAATGATGGTGAAGATGGAGAACGAAAAACTTTTACAAGAAATAAATTTACGATTGATTAAAAAAATTGATGAAAAAAGAAGATAGATTAAAAAATAAGAAAATAAAAAAAATTGAACACGTGGCATCAATTTATAGCTCCATACATAAAGAAGTTAATACTCACTCGCTTCTATTGGGTGTAAAGCATACAATTCCATGCGAGCAAAAGTGGTATTTTTGACACACCTGAGAGGTTGCATATGTAAAAGGATACCTGTATTGAAGGAGTGTGTCATAGGGATTTGACCTCAAGGAACGGGTAAACTATTTATTCTGCCTAATAGCAATCTAAGAATAAAAATATACCATAATAATACTAAAGCTATCGATCGAGAAAGAAAAGTGAAAACGCTCGAATAGCTACTACCCTTCGATTATCGCAAGTGAAATATTTTTATACTAAAAATGATCCCGAAAATGACTTCCAAAAGTCAACCATTTAATTTCTTTGAAAAATATTTTCTTAGCACCCACATTCCCAACTAGTTGGGACATATTTTGTAAACTGACTGAAAACAAGAGGGTTGCTATTTTTCTTTATACATTGATCATGGGAAAGGAAGTGGTAGTTTTCACTTATATATTTCTATGAGCACCGTAAATTTCAAAGACCAAATAGTAAATAATGTGTTTGAATCGCTTCATAAACTAGTATTTCACTGACATTTATAAGTACTTCCAACAAGACAACAACCAGTTATTATTCCTTGGGGATCTTTTCAACAATACCAAAGAGAAGGAAAAGAAGGTGACTGAACTTGAGAATCAATGTCTGTAGAACAACATAGAGAATAGTAGAATGAAGCCGGATGCCAATACTAATTTAATCAGACAATACAAATTTGAAGAATCTTTCTGGAAACAAAAGTCCAAACTTTTTCGGTAGTACGATTCGCTACACTTCGTCTCTTTCTATATGATAATATGCATCTTGGTTGTTGCGCTCCCTGTGGGTAATAGCAAGAGAGTGAACTGCTAGGATCCCAATCGGCCTACATCAGTGGAAAATGGAACCCCTTCTCCTTCCTCCATTAGTTTAGCTGCAATAGTCGCAGACGTAAGAAGCAATTCCTTTATGGAAAATTGAGAATGTCGAAGTAAGTTGTGGCTTATTAATAGGAAGGTAAGGCGTTAGCAGATAGTATTAAATGGTATAATTAAGGTGATCTTAATACAAGATTTTTCCACTCTGTCATAGCCTCAAAAAGAAGAAAATTGATTTTGAAGAAGACCAAGAATGATAGTGGTCATGGGTGAAAGGAAGTTAGAATATTGCTGATGAAGTAGTAGCCGTCTTTGAAAAGGAGAATAACCAGATTGATCTATCTATTTTAAATTGTTTGCCTATGGTGATTTATAATGACCCAATAGGTCATCTAGAGTTTTAGAATCTAATTCTGTATTTTGAAGCATCAAATCTCTTATTTTTAGCCTTCCACAATTTGCGTGCGCAATACGGGTATTTTTTCGAAAAGTTTTTATGTTAAAATTGATAAAATATAAAAAAAAATTCCTTAAAATTTATTTGAGATGACTTCGATCGATATTTTGAGCAAACAGACCAGAATCTATATTTGACGGTCTTGGCCAGTCCGTATCGTGATTTGAGACTTGGGTGTATGTCATAATCGAATTCGGAAGTCCCTAACTCGAGTTATCGCATTTTGTTCAATTTGAAAGTTTAAAGGCTTAATGACTTTGAAAGTGTGACCAATATTGACTTTAATGATATCGAGTCCGTATTTCGGTTCTAGAACCCGGTATAGGTTCATTATTATATTTGTTTACTTGCTCGTCGAATTTGGTGAGAAATGGGATTGATTTGACGTGATTCGGACGTCCGGTTGTTAAAATAGAAGTTTATGAGTTTTCTTAAAATTTTCCTTTGATTTGGTGCTCAATTCGTAGTTATAATTGTTATTTTGGCAATTTGATCACGCCAGCAAGTTCGTATGATATTTTTGGACTTGTGTGCATGTTGGGTTTGGAGCCCCATGGGGTCGGGTGAGTTTCGAATAGGCTACAGAGTGAGTTTTGGACTTAGGAAAGTGTTGGTGTGCTTCAGTTCTGGTGCATGCCTCAGACCTCGCAATTCCGAGGTTAGGCTTCGCATTTGCGACCTATGTCAAGTTTGCATTTGCGAGCTACTCCATCGCATTTGCGAAGAATAGCTGGGGCACCTCAGGTTCGCATTTGCAAACAAGACTTCGCTTTTGCGAAGTGGGACTGGGGGAGGCTTGGTCGCATTTGCGATCATTTTGGTCGCAATTGCGGAGAGATCAGTGCTCGCATTTGCGAACAAATCATCATAAATGCGATGATAGCAGAGATGCTAAGATTTCACATTTGTGAGGGTTTTCTTGCATTTGCGGGGTTCACAATTGCAACCTAGATCACAATTGCGACATCTGCAACTAGTCTAATAGCTGAAAACGGGATTCTCGCTTATTCTTCACATTTTCAAAACAGGAAAATGCTAGAGGAGATTTTTCTAATTGCCCTTCTTCCCCAAATCATTGGTAAGTGATTCTAACCTATTTTCTTTCAATCGTTCATTACATTTCATAAGATTCCAACCTAAAATCTAGTATTTTCATGATGAAAATTGTGGGTTTGGGTAGAATTAGTAATTTTTGTAAAATTGGAATTCTGACCTCAAATTGAGGTCGGATTTCAAAATAAATTACATAACCCGGCTTGGGGTGAATGGGTAATCGGGTTTTGGTTTGAATTTCGGGTTTGAACTAAGCGGGCCCGAAGTTGACTTTTGTTGACTTTTCAATAATGACCTAAATAAAATCTTTTGCAATCGTGGGTAGTTTTTAAGGCTTAATGTGAATCCTTTGGTTGGTAATTTTCTAGATTTTGTTGGTTCAAAGGCTTGTTTGAAAGGAAAAATCGTGGTTGAACTTTGAGGTGATCTTTGGAACGAGGTAAGTGTCGTGGTTAATCTTGACTTGAGGGATTATGACTTGTTTGCCTATTCGCTACATGTTTAGATGTGGGAAACAACATATATGTGAGGTGACGAGTACTTATGCGTTGCTGTTGGGTTAAAGCATGCGTGTAGGACTTGTCCCTTGTAATTTATTGCTTACTTGATCATGTTATCCATGCTTAGACTATTTACTTATTAAATTGATCGTTCTTTCCACGTTTATCAGCTTTCTGTGATAATTGAGTATTGTTCGAAAGTTGAGGTTGGTATTGTGGAACCATTTTAACGTAAGGCTTGTTCTTGTTCATTCTATCTCCCTATTGTTATATGTTCATTGTTATATAGTAAGGGAGAGTGTTAATTCACGAAGGGTGATGTCGTACTGTATTTAAGTGTTAATGCATGAAGAGTGATGCCTTGCCATATTGTGAGAGTTAATGCACGAACGGTGATGTCGTACCATATTTTGAGAGTTAATGCACGAAGGGTGACGCCGTGTTGTATCTATTGATTTATGATGAAAGTGAGATTAAAAGCACGAAGGGTGATGCCACACAATATTATTGTTCCATTGTGAGATTGAGAGTAAAAGCACGAAGGGTGATGCCGCGCAATTTTATTCATTGTGTTTATCTGTTTTACTGGTTAAAGGCATATTGATTGTTCTGATTATTATTTTTGTTGTAATTATCGTATCTTGTACCCTTTTTGCGTGTCCCCTCCCAATAGTACATGTTTAGCCTTTATTTGTTATTATCTTGTACTATATTGCTATTTGCACGGGTTATTTACGTAGGTATCTTATCATAGCCTCGTCACTGCTTCGTCGAGGTTAGTACAACACTTATGGAATACATGGGGTCGGTTGTACTCATAATAGCTGCACTTCTTGTGCAGATTTTGGTACGGGTCCCAGCTGTCCATGAAATGTTTCAGCTCAGAACTGCTTTTGGAGACTCGAGGTAGATCTGCTGGCGTCCGCAGACCTTGAAGTCTTCTTCCACTTCCCCTATTTTACTATTCTTTTCGTTCAAGACAGTGTATTTATTTCAAATCCTATTTGTAGAGATTCTAGAAGCTCGTGAATTGTGACTCCAGATCTGGGTATACTAGATATTATTGGCTTTTATATTATTTCGCACTCAGTTTTAGTATCATTTCTGTTGAGTTGATTTTGTATATTGAAATATATTAAAATTGGCTTAAAGATCTCTAACGTTAGCTTGCCTAGCAAGTGAAATGTTAGGCGCAATCACGGTCTCGAATGTGGGAATTCCGGATCGTGACAAGGTGATTGATGATAGTGATAATTAGGGGTGCCAAACAGAAGGGTCTGATCGAATATAGGCAGGTCAAAAACGAGTGGGGGGGGATGAAATTGTTCGGGTCAGATAATTTATACTTTTTGGATATGGTGCGTAACATCCCCGTCGATATCCCCATCTCCCTGGATAATTGACCCTAAGTACTTAAAACTTTCTCTTTTGAGGATGACCTGTGATTCAAGCCTGACTTCCACATCCGCTTCCCCCATCACGTCGCTGAACTTATATCCCACATATTCCGTCTTAGTCCTACTCAACTTGAAACTTTTAGACTCTAGGGCCTGCCTCCATACCTCTAGTCTCCCATTAACGCCGCCTCGCGTCTCATCAATCAGAACTATATTATCAGCGAACAACATACACCATGGCACATCTCCTTGGATATGGTGTGTCAGTGCATACATAGCTAGAGCAAATAAGAACGGGCTGAGCGCAGATCCTTGGTGTAACCCCATAACCAGTGAAAAATGCTCTGAGTCACCTCCCACAGTCCTAACCCGAGTCATAGCTCCATCATACATATCCTTTATCGCCCTAATATAAGCCACCAACACACCGTTCACCTCTAGACACCTCCAAAGGACGTCCCTAGGGACCTTGTCATATGCCTTCTCTAGGCCAATAAATACCATACGCAAATCCCGCTTCCTATCCCTGTATAGTTCCACCAACCTTCTGATAAGGTGGATAGCTTCCGTAGTAGAACAACTAAGCATGAACCTGAATCGGTTTTCTGATATAGACATCGCCTTCCTTATCCTCCCTTCCACCACCCTCTTCCAAACTTTCATGGTATGACTTAGTAACTTGATACCCCTATAGTTGTTACAATTCTGGATGTCCCCTTTGTTCTTGTACACCAGAACCATTGTACTCCACGTCCACTCATCGGGCATCCTCTTTGTCCCGAAGATAACATTAAATAACCCAGTCAGCTACTCCAAGCTTGCTCTACCCGCATATCTCCCAAACTCTACTGGAATCTCATCTGGTCCGGTCGCTTTGCCATGACTCATCTTACCCACTACACCCACGACCTCCTCAACCTTAATGCACCTATAATACCTAAAGTCTCGGTGACTCTCAAAGTGCCCCAATTGCCCTAACACGATGTTTCCATCCCCTTTTTCATTCAGAAGTTTATGAAAGTACGACTGCCATCTTTGCCTAATCTGGGACTTTTCCATCAATACTCGACCGTTCTCGTCTTTGATGCACCTCACTTGATCCAGGTTGTGAGCCTTCTTCTTTCTCGCTTTGGCCAATTGAAATAACTTTTTGTCCCCACCTTTGACCCCAAGTTCCTCAAAAAGCCGACCAAAAGCAGCGGTCTTAGCCTTTGTGACTGCTAATTTTGCCTCCTTCCTAGCCTCCTTATATCTTTATCTATTCGCTCTCCTCTGATCCTCGTCGGTTCTCTCTACTAACGTAATGTAAGCTACTTTCTTTGCTTCCACTTTACCTCGGACCACGTCATTCTACCACCAGTTGCCTCGGTGACCGCCAGAGTAACCTTTCGAAACTCCCAACACCTCTCTTACTGCCTCCCTTATACAGCCTGCTGTCGCCGTCCGCATAGCGCTAGCGTCCCCACCACTCTTCCAGGCACCCATATTCGTCAACCGCTCCTCCAACTCCGACGCATTATCCTTAGACAAAGCTCCCCACCTGATCCTCGACTGACCCCGTACAAACTTCTTCTTCCTCTTCATCAAGATACCAACGTCCATTACCAGGAGCCTATGTTGAGTTGCGAGGTTATCACTTGGAATCACCTTCCAATCCTCGTACAACCCCCTATCACACCTCCTGAGGAGGAGATAGTCAATTTGAGTCTTAGCCACCATACTCTAGAAAGTAACCAAATTGTTCCTCCCTCTTCGGAAACATAGAGTTCATGATTACCAACTCAAAAGCTCTAGCAAAATCCAACAGTGAGGTACCACCCCTGTTCCTATCACCAAAGTCGAAGCCAATGTGTACCTCACCATAGCCACCGGCATATGACCCAATATGACTATTGAAATCCCCTCCTATGAATAGCTTCTCCATAAGAGAAATACCCCGCACCACCTCATCCAGCGCCACCCAGAAGCACCTTTTAACCTCCTCGTCCAAGCTAGTTTGGCGGCGCGTAGCGCTAATGACATTCAGAGTGCTCCCTCCAACTAGTACCTTAATTGCCATCAATCATCATTCACCCGTCTAACGTCTCCCACTGACTCTCTAAGCTCCCTATCCACTAAAATGCGCACTCCGTTCTTGCCCTTCATGACTCCGGAGAACCATAATTTATACTCGTATACATTCCTCACCTTCGATCCTACCCACCTAGTCTCCTGCACACACACTATATTGACCCTCCTCTTCTGGAGAATTTTCGCCAACTCTATAGACTTGCCCGTCAACGTCCCTATATTCCACGATCCAATTCTCAACCTACAGGCTACCTTGTTCCCTTTTACCCCCTTTGGGCCCCGTCCCACCCCCTGACCCTTGCCCTACCCCCC